>ML346614.1:0-83525 GCA_005239505.1 Nicotiana paniculata | reverse complement strand
AGATTATATTTGCAGCGCCCGTTTAGTCTTTTTATAAGACATAGTTGAGCGTGATCAATAAGCATTCAAAATTCTATCGTCTTTCCAACATAACTACTAGCGTTGCCTTCTTCTTTGATTTCTTGTACTACTCCTAATCCGCCCTCTCTTCTTCATCGCCTTTGCTCTCCAATAACTTCATATACACCGTCTTCTTAGCTACCACTTTCCCTTGAACCTCTCTATTCCACTATCAGTCCCCTTTGTGCCCACCGGAGAAACCTTACAAGACCCATAATACCTCTCTAGCTATTTCCCTAGTACAATTATATGCCTTATTCCACATATTATTTTGCATCCCTACTATTTCACCAAGACCCCCTCACCATCAACGTTTCCCTAACCTATGAGATGTATCCTTAGTCAAGGCTTCCCACTTGATTTTTGGTTGACTATGCACACCATCTTGTTCCTCTTCTTTTTAGTCTCTAAGTCAATTACCAAGAGCCTATGTTGAGTCGTGAGATTCTCACTTTGGATAACCTTGCAGTATTTGCAAACACCTCTATCACATTTCCTAAGGAGTAGGTAATCAATTTGGGTTTTGGCAACTGTACTCTAGAAGTTGACAAGTGCTCTTCTGTCTTCTAGAAACTCGAGTTAGCTACCACCAAGTCAAAGGCTTTTGCAAGATCAAACAGCGAAGTTCCTCCTTCATTTGTATCACCAAAACCGAAACTACCATCCACATTGTCATACCCCTTTGAGGTCGACCCAATATGACCATTGAAATATCTTCCTAGTACTAGCTTCTCGATGTGTGTGATAACATACACGACCTCATCCATATCGTCCTTGAATTGTCTTTTGACCTCCACGTCCAAGATCGCTTCGGGGTGCATAAGCACTAATTGTGTTAAAAGTAATCTCTCCAACAACCATTTTGATAGCCATCAGCATGTCCTTCATACTCTTAACCTCGACCACTTGCTCCCTCAGTCCTCTATCAATCAAAATACCTACTCCATTCTTACCCCTCAACCCTCATGAGTATTATTATTTGAATCCATTTACGTCCTAACTTTAGTTCCTATCTATCTAGTTTACTGGACACAAGCTATATTGATCTTTTTCTTCTAGATAATCTTCACCAACTCTATAAATTTTCTCGTCAATGTACCTACGTTCCAATACCCAAATCTAAGTTTGGATACACCTTGCTTCCTTACCACCCTAGCCCCTTGCTTCCCCGCCTCAACTGAGGGCATGCCCTTACTCTACCATCATTTAACGCAACCACTATAATCTAAGGTATACTATGATTCCACTAACATTCTAGCATTCGAGGAGTCTAAACGAAAGGAATATAAAAACTGAGACTAAGAGGCACCAACCGACACTACAAACAAACAGGCAAACAAGTATTGTATTAAACTAAGCAATTTATGTAAGTCGCAAGAGAGAAGACAAAAAATAAGACAGGAGATCCTGAGGTACCAACTCCGGAAAGAAAGAACCTGGGTTATGGTCGTGGCTGTTGTAGCATTGCTGAAGCACCTTTCCGAGTCGATTTCCATCCTTCAACGCACTGCCGCACGTCTCTGCTGCCTCTAACTTCGCCAGCACATGTACCTCACATGCTTCTTCTCTGATAGTTGCCGATGGGTTTGGTACCTTGAATACTTGAAACACAGAAAGGGAAGAAGGAGAAAAAAGAAAAAAAAAGATGAAGGACCGCAGAAGATCTGAAGGGCAGCGGTGATGCTCCTCAGCTCAGATCTGAAGGGCGTCGACGACCTTGAAGAAGGGGGGAGGGGAAGAGAATTGAGAAAGAAGGAAGAAAGAATGGGAGGGGGGAGAAAGAGAAAGAACATAGACGATTGGAAAGAATAGGGGCAACAAGTACGGGAAGAAGAAGGGTGTAAGAAATGAAGAGGACAGAGAGAAAAAAAGTGGGGTTTACTTGGGTTTCTCGATGGGTCGTCGATCGCAGCGCAACAGGGGTGGGGGTATCTACTATTACCAGCAAGGAGGGAGAGAGTCTCAGAGCGAGGAGAGAGAGAGAGGGGGGGGAGAGAGAGAGAGAGGCGATTTTCTTGCCTTACCAAAGGAATTTCATTTTATATATTCGAAAGTTTTGAAAACGCCACCAAGTATCCTGGGGACATAGACAAATTGCCTGACAAGAAATAAACCCCCACTCTCATGGAGGGTTCAACAGATAGATTCGAACTCCCTATTTGGTCTAGATGTCCCTCTTAGTCTCATTAAAGAGTTTAATCTCCTTATTCTTACTGTTTTTCTTTGAAAAAAAAAAGAAAGGGGTCGATGTATAAAATAATACACTTGGTATAAAAAACAGTACAACAATTGGCGTATTAAATTACAGTAATATTAGCTAAATATGATTAAGAGTACCAACCAAATATGTGATAAAGTAAAAGAAAATTCTATGCCAAGATTATTTCATCTCATCCCTCAAACTAAACGAGTTTTTAGAGTACTATACACTGTTTATAAATTGAACAATATAAATACACTAGCATATTGTATAAAATAACTATATCTCAATTTCAAGCTGGTTGAAATATAAATTTATTGACTTTTCATCATTCTCCATTTCTAATCATCATAATAAAAGCAATGGAGCTTTCTGAACTTAAAATGAAAAAGACGGAAAATAAAAGGGAAGAGTGAAAGAAGTAATACGAAAGAAAGACCAAAAACTAATAACAGAGAGATTGAGAAATTAATGAAGGGAGTGGNNNGGGGGGGGGGGGGGGGGGGGGCGATAGAGCTAAAAAGAGGTAGGAGTGTTAATGAAAAAATGTTTGCAATTAAAGCAGATAGCTGGTGGTGGACGAGTGCCATATTTGCATTTATTGCCGCCATTGCTGACGGTGACGGCCCTTTCCTTCACTCCAAATCCTATTAATTAGTATCCACATAATGCCAAATCACAACTATTATTATGAATAATATTATTTTCATATTTCCCTTTTTATAGTACACTAGTTTTATGAATAAGGGCCTCCATCTACTCACTCGTTGCAGCCCATTATTTTATTTATAAAAACCCTCTTTCCAACTTAAATTTCTTCTGCCGCTTAGATTTTTCAGAGTCCTTTCCTTTTCTCTATTCTCCGTTCTTGTGCGTGCGCACAGTTTCTTGATGATGGCGGCTGAAGTTAGCTCTCTAGTTAGGATTATGAACGCAGCTGGTGGTGGTGGGTTGACTGAGACATCGTCTTCATCATCTTCGGGGAATAAATCAACGGTGTTGATCACAAGGGACTTGCTCGGGGGTTGTCGTTCTCTTGATTCGAAGGAATTGGACCTCGACTTGCAGGTTCCTTCTGGCTGGGAAAAGCGCCTAGACTTGATGGTACCTTCTCCTTTATTCCCCCTAAAGAAAGGATCTTAAGAAGCTGATGATTGTTGCGTATGATGTTGGTTTCCCCTGTTTTCTTTTGTAGAATCTGTTGTTTTGTTTAACTTGCTGCTAGTTCCATGATTATTTAAATCAGAAATTATCATTCTTAATAAATATTGTTCCACTCCGTTGGCATTGGCAGCATTTAGTAATGGAATTGATTAGGATATTTACAGAGGGAATTTATCTTTCACCATAATTGTCTGTCTGATCTTAATTATCTTACCATATGAGTATCTTGCTAAATTATTCTCTGTCCCAATTTCAGATTTTGAGAGTAACTTTTTAGGTTTGATCGTAATTCAAACAGAGTGTCTTTATGTTACATGGTCGCAGCATTAAGTACTCACGTTAAGGGCTAATTCTCTTCTGTATGTCCATTTTATTATTCTATGTGAAGGAAACATGATTAAAGCGCAATTGTTTTATCAGTATCCCCTTGGATACATAAGCTTTTTATGAATAAAATAATTTAAAGCATTTGTGCTAGCTTGGCTTGGTTTCTCTGATGTTTTAACTTGAAAGTGAATCATTCCTTTAGTGAGCTATTTGATCATCTCATTATTTTGACACAGTGAGGTGTGATCTTTGTTTTGCGTTGTAACATGATAGTAGACCATTTGATTTGTTTTTCTATCTTCTTTCCACTGAGTCATCGCAATGATGTAACATTCTAATTGAAAAGTACATTGTTCATTTGCAACAGTCAGGAAAAGTGTATCTACAGAGGTGCAATTCTTCAAATTCTTCGTCGACGACCATGGAACAGAAGCAACAAAACCATCAAACAGTTGGAAAGCTTCAAGACCTTAATTTCCCTCCTGCATCAAAGCAGCCGCTCAACCTCTTCGATGAACCCAACTTAGACCTTAAGCTGCATCCTTCATCATCCACTTCACCATCATCATCTAGTTATCACAGCGTATGCACCCTGGAAAAAGTGAAATCAGCTCTGGAAAGAGCAGAGAAACAAATAACCCGGAAACGGTCAATATCAGTGTCAATGTCATCATCTCCAACTTCGAATTCCTCATCCTCAATTGTGGATACGGAGATTGATCAAGAGAACCTATGCCCTTCCCTTGCTGCTGGTTGCCCAAGTTGCCTTCTTTACGTGCTAATATCAAAGAGTGATCCTAAATGCCCTCGATGCCATACTGTCGTTCCATTACCTGTGGCAATGAAGAAGCCTCGGATTGATCTTAATATATCCATATGAGAGTGAAGAAGCAAGAAATCATTTTGATATTTTTTGTAAAGATAAAAGATATAGTCTTGTAAGTTATAGAATGGTATATACATGTTTCAAAGGATGGATGTTCCTTCTTGGTAGTGTAGAATATAAAATCACCAGATGCTCTTTGTGCTTGCCTGCCTTTCCCCCTCATTTATGTTGATTAATACATGCTTGAACATTATTCAATTTTTGGCTATCTGCATGTACTACTATATATTTGAGGCTCCTGTTGTAGTTGCTATTGTAACAGTGGTAATTTAGGCATGGTAATGGCCTATAATTGCTAGTGGTACAACAGTCAAGTCATGAATGGAAATCTTGACATTCTGGCCGTGCAGTATCTACGTGTGATTTTTGAATTGTTCGGAAGAAAGCTTGTATAAGATATGGAATTGTTGAAACCTTTGTTTAAGACATGCAGTATCTGCCTTAGATGCGCAAATGTACATACAACAACATACCCCTACTTTTGTGAAGGGCGCAAATGTACGTAATTGTTGGTATTTTTCTGTTAGAGGAAGGAATCGGAGGAACTCATTGCAAACAGGAAAGAGTATAACCACTTGAAGGGGTTTTTGTCATTAATGTACCAAGCATTAAACAAAGCCAAAGAGTGGCCCTTACTCTTAAATCGGTCTATCAAAAGGTTCTTCTTTATTTGCCCAATCCAAAATTTGTAATGCAATTCATTTCGAGATTCTGAGGAAATGTAGAGCAAAACTCTTATTTTATTCTTATTTCTACACTATAGTATAGAGAATATTAATTTAGAAAGAACATGATATTGTATCCTTGAATGTCATTGAAAATATTAATTCAGAACGACCATGAAATTGTTCTCACACCATAACGAAAGAGTATAAGTTGCTGTAGGGTTTAAGGCTCTAATGGTCAGTACTCAGTTGTTTAATTGAAAGGGAGCTGGGACTTGGATCAATATCCATTTGGCCCTCGCGCTTTCTGAAAACTATGACTATTTAAGACAGTATGTCAACCCAAAATAGTTTTGTAATCAATGATACTTACATTTCCCTTTCAAACATTAAGTACAAATACCTAATTTCTTAGAAGAGCTTAAATCCTTTTCTTCAATTACATTCGCTATTAATTTTCTGGCTATATTTGAATGTGGTTGCTGGCTTGTTGCTCATGACGAATAGGGGAACTTTGGTTTTTCTCTCTTAACTTTATACGCTCCTAAATGTGTAGTTTTAGTGTCTTCTTTAAATTTTGTTGAAATAAAGGTGAAAAAATGTCACCGAAACAAAAATAAGGAAAAACTAATGAGTTGTAGCAGTAAAATATAAATATTGTTTTTATATTCTTTTTATGGTTATTTTATGCTTGCGATGGTAAGGAAAATCGGGTAATATGTATTCTTATTTTAGGTTATAACTACTAAAATTAGATTAGTTGGTTTGATGTAAATACGGTACGATAAATGTTTACTGTAGGACTGGTATGTACGCGCTATAGAATGAGTTTAGAGAGTGTCTGGTCTTGGAAACAGAGTTGGAGTGTAAAGAAAGATAAACCATTTTAACTGTGGATGAATGAATCTTAAAGTCAGATACATAAATGGAGTTGCAATTGATGTGGGAGCCTGCATATAGAAGACTATGATAAAAGCAGTCTGCTTCATAAATTAAATGGTTGAATGGAGTTTCCATCCACCTACATTTAGAGTTGATGACTTGCTTCTTTGGTTCAACTTAATTGCCACATTTACTATACATTTTCAATTTTGAACCTAACTATCATTAAATACCTATCGTTTGTATCTTTTAAAACCACTCACACCTACCGCCTACTATCTTTCTAATGATCTCTATCTTCTTTTATCATATTTTTCACATTTTATTTAATTTTTTTTGGCTTTTCCTACAAATTGCAATTATTTAAGATGGGTGGAGCATTTATTGATTTGCCAAAAGAAATTAGGTCCCTGCCATTTGCTTATCAGTCAAAATCTTTTAAATACGCCGTGAATTTCTGCATTTATTATAGAGTAAATCCTAATGAATCTCTTTGACTTCTTAAGAGTTAAGAAAATACTCCACTTTTTCAATCGATGAAGAATCCCAAGAGATAACGTTAACCATCATGTCAATTTTCACCTACAAACCATTTGAATGCTTACTATTGCTATGTTTCTTTACTTCTTAAAATTTGACCAAGTAATACGTTAGAGAATCATTAAATAACAAAAACGAAAGATCTTTTTTCACACAATAGCCTAGTTTGAAATAAAAACTATGGTTAATTATGCTAAACACTCTTATAATATAACGCAGTTTTGGATAAACCCCTTATACATTAAAATCAAATATTTACACCCTATATATGTAATATAGAAATTTTATAGTTACACCTCCTATGAGGTATATCTACAACTAAGTATATTAAAATATAACTATTAAAAATACAAGTGAAATTATAAATAATTTTTTAACTTATTTATTTTATGCAACTTAAAAAAAGGATAGATATTTTTGTTGAAATTTTTTTTTAAAAATCCCTGATTAAAAAAGAGAATAAATGTTTTTTGAAACAAAAAACACATAAATAAGAAATTAACATAAGTTACTTAATAAGATATACAAACTATTAGTAATAACTTTACTTGCACTTTTGTATACGGCTAAAATGGAGAGCCCGATTTTACGGTTATTTCGACGCTTAGAAGGCTCGAAGGTTCAAGTTTTGACAATGATGGGGCATGTCGAAGGTCCTCGACCTCGAGGCAGTACAAATCGAAGGTTAAAATGGAAAGGCGGGAAATTCCCAAGGGGCGCGTGGTTAAAGCTGACAAAATACACAAAATAGTACAACCTCGTACCGTGAAATTAAATGGTTGTACCAGCCATATCTCTTTGCATTAATTACACATGTACTATGTTGGGATTCCCCCTCATATATAAAGGGGACTCTTGTCACTTTGTAACACATGATATTCAATATAAGAACAAGAACATCATCTGCTCTCTAACAAAAATATTTTCTACAATTGCTTCATTAATTTATTGCTTCTCATTTATTGTGTTCTTGAATTATTTTTCATTTATTACTTGTTATTGATCATAAATAGGTCATTCTTAAGGCCTTCAACACTGTTATACTATTATCGATAGCCCCTAGTCAAGCTTCTAAAGCTCGACCTCGAGGCCTTTCCAACCACCATCGAGACTGGTCTCTCCGTTGCCCGGTTTGCTTAATCTCATTTTTGGCTCTTATTTCATTTCTCTCACTTCACACTCAGCATCTACTGCCAAAACAACCGGTATTAAAAGAGATCACATATTTTTAGAACCACATAATCAAATATAATTGTAATTGTCATTTTCAAGGTAAACAGTTTGGCACCCACCGTGGGGCTAAAAATAATAGTGATTGTTTTAGTGCTGGTTTTCTAAAAACACAAGTTATTCTTCACACTTTTCTTGTCCAAGAATCTTCAATTTCAGGTCAGAAAATGTCTAACTCAGTAAACGCTCATGAAAACAACGGTCCTGAGGACCGCGGAGAGAATGGCGCAGCTGGTTTAGGTACCGGTGTACCACCGCAAAACCCTGAAGGGGCACCAGTGCAAATTCCTGTCGATGAAGGCTCAGGCAACGATCAACATGTCGATGTGAGCTCTCATACAGACGGAAGCGTTTGTGAAGGAGACCAGCGTGAAGCACAGGGAGACCGTGCTCAAAGGGAAAGGGAAGTTAGCCTTCATGTCATTTTTGAAATGTTGCAGGCACAACAGGTGGTTATTGTTCAGCTACAAAGCCATCAGAGAACCCCAAGCACAGCACCACCAGAAACGGCTCCTCGAGTCGAACAGGCGCCGAAAAGATCAAGTAATAATGGGTCAGCAGCCGACCCGGCCATTATGAAGATGCTCGAAGACCTAGCAAAGAGGATTGAATCGGGCTAAAAAAAGATAGAAGCTAATAACAAAAAGGTGGAGACCTACAACTCGAGGGTCGATAAGATCCAAGGCGCACCCCCGATTCTGAAAGGTGTAGATTCAAAAAAGTTCGTGTAAAAGCCATTCCCATCAAGTGCAGCTCTGATGCCTATCCCGAAGAAATACAGAATGCCCGATCTCTCTAAGTACAGTGGAATATCGGACCCCAATGAGCACATTACTGCCTACACTTGTGTTGTAAAAGGGAACGACCTGAGAGACGAAGAGATTGAATATGTTCTATTGAAAAAATTTGGAGAAACACTATCCAAGGGGGCCATGATGTGGTATCATAACCTGCCCCTGAACTCGATAGATTCATTTTCCATGATGGCGGACTCCTTTGTGAAAACACATACTAGTGCTATCAAGGTCGCTACAAGGAAATCTGATGTTTTCAAAATCAAGCAAAGGAAGAATGAGATGTTAAGGGAGTTCGTGCCCCGCTTTCAATTGGAATGAATGGAATTACCACCAGTCTCCGACGATTGGGTGGTACAAGCCTTCACTCAGGGCTTGAATAAGCGAAGCTCGATAGCTTCAAAATAGCTGAAGCAGAATTTAATCGAGTACCCTGCCATAGTTTGGGCGAATGTGCACAACAGGTATCAGTCGAAGATCAGGGTCGAGGATGGCCAATTGGAAGCCCCCTTGGGCTCGGTGTATCCTATCAGATTCTTAGCAAAGGGATCGAGGCCTCCAGAAAGAGAGCCAAGGACAAACAAAGAAAGGTATCAACCGTACGTAGAAAATCGGAGAAATATCCTGAGATGTAACGTACCTCGAAGTGACCAAAGGACGGACCGAGGACAGAATCCTCGGGGACTCTTGAACAAAGTAGGGTTCGACAGGCACACATGGCCGGTAGAGGTACCCCAGCTATCTGAGTACAACTTCAGCATCGATGTTTCAAACATCATATCAGCCATAAGTAGATCAGGGATACCAGGTGGCCGAGACCCGTGCTATCAGATCCTTCGCAGAGGAACCCCAACTTGATATGTGAATCTCACAATACCCATGGTTATAGGACCGAAGATTGCAGACAACTTCGAGAAGAGGTAGCTCGTTTAATCAGCAAAAGGCACCTTCGAGAATTCCTTAGCGACCGAGCTAAAAATAAATTTCAGGAAAGAGAGGAAAACAAGAAAAATGAAAGAGAAGAACCATGACACGTCACCCACATGATTATTGGTGGAGTCGACATCCCTCAGGGGCCTAATTTTAAGCAAACGAAATTATATCACTAGGGAAAAGCGAACTCGGAGCTACATACCTGAAGACGCCCTTTCATTCAGCGAATAGGACATCGAGACCTTATCCCAACCTCATAATAGCGCACTGATAATTTCTTTTCTTTTCAATAAATTTCAAATTAAATGTGTGCTCGTGGATCCAGGTAGCTCGGCCAACATAATTCAGTCGAGGGTGGTAGAGCAACTCGGGTTGCTCGACCAAATCGTACCCGCCTCCCGAGTCCTCAATGGAATCAACATGGCAAGAGAAACAACGAAAGGGAAAATCATCCTCGCAGTCAACGTGGTCGGCACAATTCAGGATACCAAGTTTCACGTCATCGAAGGTGACATGAGGTACAATGCATTGCTTGGAAGGCCATGGATTCACAATATGAGGGCGGTTTCATCAACCCTTCATCAAATGATGAAGTTTCCTACGAAGGATGGAGTAAAAACATTATACGGAGAGCAGCACGCAGCGAAAGAAATGTTCGCAGTGCACAATGTGGCACCGAAACCCTTCTACATCGAAGGAGCCAAAAAACAAGCAAACAACCAAGTAACAATCACGAACCACATCCTCATAGGAACAAAGGACCGTTCCGCGTCCTCAGAGCAAACTAAAGCATATCAAGGCTGGAACGCCATCGCAGCTAAGGTACAACCCTCTCCCTTTTTCTTTCACACTTTACGCTAACCTGTGTGCATGTGTTCGATTGAAAGGAGTCGAAGCACTCCCCATCTCGAAGACCTTAGGTTTTAAAGCATCTGTTGCTCTTTTTCCCTCACGTCGGATTTTATCCCAAAAGGGTTTTACCGGCGAGGTTTTTAACGAGGCAACATCCATATGCTACCTAAGGAGAACTCACCAAGTATTCAAGGCTTCTCTTCGATCAGCCTTGAATACTCAGGGGCATCCCCTCAGGAGATCACTGAAATATGCCAAAGAGGGTCTCGATAGGAGAATGATGTATCAGACCAAACGGTCGAATGAACCGTGTCCGCATAGAATAATCGAACCCACGATGGTAAAAACATGTATACTTGTACCAAGTAATCATAGAAGTACCTTCTATCATCAAAACATTTCGCACATGAAATATGTTTGCTTATTTTCACAAAATACAGCCCCAGGGCCAAAAATTTATCAAGCACTCAGGAACTGTCCTCGACAGTCACTCCATCGAGTCACCAAAAACTCGAAGCCATAAGACCTCAGGGCCGGCAACTTCAAGCTCATAAATCCTCCTCGAGCCAATATCAACTCTGACTCAAGGACTGACCTCGACAGTCGACTCATGGTTGTAAGACCCCAGGGCTAGCAACTTCAAACTCGTAAGCCCTCCATGAGGCAACATAAAAACTGTAAGACCTCAAGCAAGGCATGTACAAATTTGTAAGACCATAAAAAGGCATAAACCCCATATCAAAGTTAAGGCTATATGTCGAACTTGTAAGACCCAAAAGGCATACCCTCGATATAGACGCCGTGGCTATCTGACTCGGGGACTAAAAGGCTATGGCCAAATACAATGACCACAGTTATAAGGCTCCGGCCAACCTAACGCGACTTGGAGACGTCTGACTGTTGCCATAAAATCACAGGCCTCCAATTACTTCGAAAAACTTCAAAAAGAACCGGTTAAAGGTCGTACCGGCCTAAAGCGTAAGAGCCCAAGTCGCCAGCTACATCAAAGGTCGTACTGACCCAAAGCGTAAGATCCCAAGTCGCTAGCTACATCAAAGATCGTACCGACCTAAAGCGTAAGAGCCCAAGTCTCCCTCTACATTAAAGGTCCTATCGACCTTACCCGTAAGATCCCAAGTCGCCAGCTATAAGTCATACCGACCCAAAGTGCCTCAGGACCAATTTGAAAACCTGAGGGTCGTTGAGCTCGAGTCAAAACTCGACTCAGAGACTAAGCCCGATACGGTTAACCAAAGAGCCTCAGGGCTAAACAAGCGTAAGATCCCAAGTCACCCGCCACATTAAAGGTTGTATCGAACTTACGCGCAAGAGCCCAAGTCACCAGCTACAGGTCATACCGACCCAAAGCGCCTCAGGGCCGATTTGAAAACCTGAGGGCCGTTGAGCTCGAGTCGAAACCCGACTCGGAGACTAAGCTCGATACGGTTAACCAAAGCGCCTCAGGGCCATAAAATCATAAGAGCCCAAGTCACCCGCTACATTAAAGGTTGTATCGACCTTACACATAAGAGCCCAAGTCGCCAGCTATAGGTCATACCGACCCAAAGCGCCTCAAGGCCGATTTGAAAACCTGAGGGCCATTGAGCTCGAGTCGAAACCCGACTCGGAGACTAAGCCCGATACGGTTAACCAAAGCACCTCAGGGCCAAAAAAGCGTAAGAGCCCAAGTGGCCTGCTACATTAAAGGTCGTATCGACCTTACGCGTAAGAGCCCAAGTCGCCACAAACATGTCATACAGACCCAAAGCGCCTTAGGGCAGATTTGAAAACCTAAGGGCCGTTGAGCTTGAGTCGAAACCAGATTCGGAGACTAAGCCCGATACGGTTAACTAAAGTGCCTCAGGGCCAAATACGTAAGAGCCCAAGTCGCCAGCTACACCGAAGGTCGTACTGACCTAAAGCATAAGAGCCAAGTCGCCAGCTTAAAAAGCCCCAGGGCCAATTTATAACCCCAAGGGTTTCATCTCAAAGTCCAATTCATCGGGCTAACTATCGGCAAGAAAATCAAACCAAAGAATCTTTCATATATATATATATATATATATATATATGTGCATTACAAATACATATTTACAACACTCCCACAGTAGTCTTACTCAAACAACAAAGCAGAAAATCTAGTCTACTCTCAGGACCAGCTCCCTCAAAGGCCCCTCGGACCAGCTCCCACGGCAGCCTTCAAATATCAGCATCAGCTCAAGAAGAAAGGAAAAACTTGGAATCGATCTCGTCCGCCTCAGCCTGCTTTATCTCTTCCGAGAGGTCAAAGCCCCTAGCATGTATCTCTTCGAGGGTCTCCCTCCGAGACTTGCATCGGGCATACTCATTGCCCCTCCTCTCTCTATCGAAAGCTCCTCTCAGCTCAGCCCGAGCATCGGTAGCTTCTTTCAAATAAACACCCACCTTTTTATCGGCCTTCGCTCGAACTTCTTCAGCTTCAACCCGAGCGTCCACGACCTCGGCCTTCATATTTAGAAGATCAGTCTCAAGCTTGGCAATCCTGCTCGACTAAATTGAGTTATCTTCTCGGGAATTACAAAGTTGTATCTCGAGGGAAACAACTTTGGCCAAAGTATTCCTTTAGGCCGCAACATGTACGCTTATGTGCGCCTTCAACGCTTGACATTCAAAACTAAATTTCCCAACTTCGCCCCAAAAGTGCTCCAACGCCTCTGTCTTTCCCTGCAGCTGAAGCACCAAAGCATTAGTTCCCAAAAGCAAGAACGGAAGCACGTACCCCTTTAGGGTAAGGGTTACCTGACGCATTGCCTTGATAAATCCGTCTTCGATGCATCTCCACCCGAAGATGTATCAACTCTTTTGTCTTCTTATTGCAAAGAAGCTTGAGCGATTTTTTCTTACCCAAAGCTTCTCGCAACCGGATCTCACAGCGAAGCAGCTCGAACTTGAGTTTGTCAAAAACCTACAAAAGAGAAACTTCAGTTCAAAGAATGAAGATTCATAGCTAAAAATCCAACAAGGCCGATCAAAACTCACCTCGGAACAGAGTCACTGGGCCTCCTTAAAAGTTGAAGATGCATCTATTAGACTGGGCCCATCGGACCCAGTTGAACCGCTATCAATAGAGGTATGCCCACTCGAACCCTCGCTTGGTCCAGGCGGCCCCTGGCCCCGGCATCCCTCGAAGTACCGTCGAGGGAAAAAACAGACGATGATGGAGGACTCTTGCTTTTTCTCTCTCGGGGAACCTCTTCTTCGAAATTAGAGGTCTCAGGCCTGACAAAATCGGCAGCCTCGGAAGGGCCCCCAGCTCGAGCCGTAAACAATGAATCATCCTCACGAGGAGAGCCGATGTCGCAGAATGACCAACGTATATAAAACTCTCCTCAGTGACGACATCTCCTTTATGTCTCCGAGAAGGCCCCGCCTCATCGAGAATGCCTTCATCTATAGAGGATCTTTTTCGCTTATTGTCCTCCCTCAGGCCTTCCCTCTCCTCGAAGGGGCACGGTCTCATTTCGAAAAACCCACCAACATCTGCGTGACAGAGTTAGTTCGCACAAAAGGAAACGTTCGTCAAAAAGGATACCACACGGCTCATACCGTGGTGCTTTTCTTCCCATATGCCCTTCGAGAGATCACGCCACTTGTGTTCGTCATATGTTGAGGAAGCTGCCAGCCTCCGAGACCAGTCCGCAAGATCGGGGACCTCCCCCAGCACCCACAGGACCGCTGAAAAAGAGAAGAAGAAACACTCTTATAAATTGATAAGAGCAAAAGACACTAAGGTATGACATGGAACTTACGTTTGAAGTTCCATTTTTTGGGAAATGGCAGGAACTCTGCTGGGATGATATCGACAGTCCTCACTCGAACAAACTGACTCATCTATCCTCCATTTTGGTCCTCATCATCATTGGAAATGAAAGTCCTGGTGGACCGGCGTCGTAACACAATCAGGCCTCGACAATGCTGAGGCCGGTATAATCTAATAAGGGGGCTGAGGGTAAATTTGAGCTCAGCCTTTTCGGTAAAATACCTCATCATCAGCACTATCCACCAAAAAGATGGATGAATCTGTGCCAGGGTGACTCGGTACCTTTTGCTCAATTCGAGAACAAGTCGGTGGAGGGGGCCTAATGTAAACGGGTACGTATACACGGTCAAGAATCCATCTACATAAGTCATGACGTTCTCTTCTCGACAGGTTATCTGCTGCATCACATTTTTCCCCAGCCACATTCTCTCCTCACGGCCTCGAGGTGGTTTTCTTCTATCGATCGGACAAACCTCAAAGCATGCTCTCGACGGCCCCAGGCATCGAAGGGTTTCTCTAATGCAAAGTCTTTCTTCGGATCGAAGCAGTACGAGGTAAGCTCACCATACGCCGGCGATGTACCACTGGCTAGGCTAGGAGAAGAGGAAGAATTTCCCTCTTCTTGGTGAACAGATTCGGGCACGGCAACCATAACTACTCAATCAGAGATAAATAGGAAGGAATGAAAGCAGTTTTCGCAAAAATAGGAAAGGGATGAGAAAGTTGAAAGGAAAGTTTAGCTTTTGCAAAGGTGCAAGAGTTAGAATGAAGAAGAAGCAAGAATATTTATAGAGCGAAAGGTGGTTAACCAACTACTTTGAAGGCCATTCAATTTCTGACAAAGTCGTCATAACATTTGGGGAAGTGTACCGGTGGGGCCACCTCGGTCACTTCACGTTCACGTCACATAAATGGTACTGCCATACGGCATTCAAGAGATCAAAGCTCACATGTCGACCTAGCCTCGAGAAGGTGTCTGATCTCGAGGGGATCTACTATTGCAAGTGCGAGTTTCGAGGAGCTAAGAATCGAAGCATAAAGGTTAATTGTTGCGTAAGCATTACGGGACAAAGTTTGTGCGATATGTGGAAAAAGATATTATATTTCAAAAAATATATTTATAGGGGTGTTTTTTACAAAATTTCCCCCGAAGGGTCCCATATACAGAAAAAGGAAAAAGGAAAAAAGGAGGAAAATCTACTCTTCGCCTTCGCTGCTGTCCGAGCCGCTTTCAGAGCCCTCATCCGATGTACTCGACATTACCAATTCCTCCTCCAGGGACCTGACCTCTTCGATCTCGGCAGAGATATCGACACCCTTGGCGCTCACTTCCTCGAGGGCTTGCCTCCTGGCTTGTGCACGGGCATAAGCAACTGCCTGAGCCAACTTCAGTTCAGCCTTATCGGATATCTCCCTTGCCCGATCATTCACAACAGCATCTCTCTTGTATGAGGAGACATATTCATTGGCCTCAAACTTGGCCGCAGATAGTGCAACAACCTCCTCCTGAGCACATCGGAGAAGGTATTGAACCAAGCTTCCCCCGAAGCACCTCCCTCTCTGAAGCCGCAGCGTCATTCAGCCGAGCCAGCTCTAGGATTTCGGCGTCCTTGGTCGCAACCTCATCTCGAAGCCGCTCCACCAGGGCGTCCTTCTGCCTAATCTGAAAAACGAAAAGTTGGTCAATCAACACCAAGCATTGCAATTGAAGATAAAAATGTGGGTACCGACATACCTGCTCGAAGAAGTCGACCCTCTCTCGAAGTGCTCTCTCCGAGCTTGCCCGAAGGTTGGTCAATTCCTCCTTTTTTCGAGCGCATAGAGCC
Organism: Nicotiana paniculata; assembly: GCA_005239505.1. Taxonomy (NCBI): domain Eukaryota; kingdom Viridiplantae; phylum Streptophyta; class Magnoliopsida; order Solanales; family Solanaceae; genus Nicotiana; species Nicotiana paniculata. The sequence goes on along the minus strand of ML346614.1, from coordinate 67,367 downwards.
TCCAGCTCGACCGACTCCGACATAAGCTTCTCAAGCTCCTCCCCACGATGGGTCAACTCATCTTGCATATTGGAGAAGGCTTGGTCATACAACTTCTTGACCTGCAACATAGAGAAGGGGAAATCAGAAAACAAGAATAGAAAATCAGAGAATAGCATGTTATTTCTCAAATGTCACCTGCTTTGGAGCCTCTCGGCTTCCTCAAGAGCAACTGGGGAATCAACATCGGTCTCCTCATCTACCCCCTCAAAGTAGTCTTTAAATGCATCATCCTCTCCACGAGAGGTCTCTAGACCGGGAACACCCCTAACTTGAGCATCTCGTATCTCCCCTGGAGAAAATGACGGGCCCGAATGAAGTCCACCAGCAATATCATCCTCCATCAAGGCTTCTTCCTGACCTCGGAAAGCTCCAGTAGCAAGCCCTCCGAGCTTCTCAACATGGACTATGCCATGTCCGATGAGTGTATCAGGGACTACACCCAAACCCTCCTCGAGGGTCTCCTCTACGAACGGCGGTCCGCATCGGTCGCCTCTAACTCAGCGGATGACCGCCCAACAGCTCTCGAAGCCTCAGCGATTCATTTTCCCTTTGTACCAAAGGGCAGGCATCATCGCTCTCTTCCTCGGACTACAGGCTCTCAGCAGTAGTCGAAGACAAGACCGTGGGATTGGCCCTAGGCTTCCGAAATATTGGCCTTTTTGATTTTGGAGACTCCGCCAAGGCCTCTTTCTTCCTTTTCTTATCCTTGGTGGTCTTCGGGTCCTCTTTTTCACCAGGTGGGGGCGTCCTCATCAACACGCCTTCACCAAGGCCTGCACAAACATGTTATGTCAAAAAACATCACCATCAAAAGTTACGAAGAATGAAGAAACAATAGCAATAAGAGTGTACCATGGTTCTTATCCTGCCATTGTGTTTTGGCCAGCTCATGCCATACACGTTTGTTGTATGGGAACGCGGAGTCTAAACGTTTGATCCATCCCGGAAGGTCCTGAACCGCACCGGGAACCAAACAGTGGCTGCACAATTAGAAGAAAATCAGTCGAAAGAGAAAGAGACAGCAAAGCATGCTCAATTCAGGGGTACTTACGTTTCATATTCCATTCCTCCGTGAATGGCATTCTGTCAGCGGGGATGATGTCCAAAGTTCTGATTCTAACAAATCTGCTCATCCATCCCCGGTCTCTTTCCTTATCAATGCAGGCGAGGAACTCCTTGGTGGATCGGCGGTGCAGTTTAATAAGGCCCCCGCTAAAGAGTCGAGGACTGTACAATCTGATCAAATGGTCGAGGGTGAAAGTCATTCCCTCGACCATGTTGGTTACATGTCGAAACATATATACAATCCTCCGAAAAAAAGGATAGATCAGACCGAGTGTCACTCGATATTGATGAAAAAAATCAAGAATCACCGGGTTAATCGGTGGAGAAGAAGAATCGACGGGGCCTAAGGTGAATGGGTATGTATATAGACTAAGAAAGCTAGCCTTGTACGTGACTATGCTTTCATCAGCCGTAGGGATCTCTGCTCGAACCGCCTCTCCCCAGAGGCAGTCAAGTTTTACCCTCTTTATATCCGATACTACACTTATGTATCGGGACATGGGCTCGCATCGGCCCGGTATAGAAGGGGAGTTTTCTATTGTGAAGTCAGAAATGGTGTCAAAAGGACCAGGGATGCATTGCTCGATGGTGGGAGGAACTTTTAACTTGCCCTTAGACGGGCGTAATGAGGAAGCAGCTACCTCCTTTTGTGGAACCGTTTTGGAAGTTTTTGCCATGATAACTATCGAGTTTTGAAGTGAGAAGACCAAAAAACGTACACAGGCAGAAGATAAGAATGGAAAGCACTTAGTTGAAATTGGAAGGTTTGGAGAAGATGAAGAAGATGCGAAACTATAAAAAAGCAAGTGATTGTAGTATTTATAGAGGCCCTTTGGGCGTGCTTGAAGCGGAAGAGTCGAACATATGACGGTTCATGGGCTTCTCGAGAATTGTGTTGACAGCGACCTCTGCGCAGCTTTTCATGTCACGTCACTTAATGCTCTGAAGGTACTGACATCATAATAGGAGTGTCGAAGGAGCAAAAGGTCAAGACCGTTTCTTATCTCTTCATTCTAAAGAAACGCGGGGACTATCTGTATACGGCTAAAATCGGAGAACCCGATTTTACGGTCATTTCGACGCTCAGAAGGCTCGAAGGTTCAAGTTTTGGCATCGAGGGGGCATGTCGAAGGTCCTCAGCCTCGAGGTAGTACAAATTGAAGGTCAACATGGAAAGGCAAAAAATTCTCAAGGGGCATGTGGTTAAAGCTGACAAAATACACAAAATAGTACAAGCCCGTATCGTGGTATTAAATGGTTGTACAAGCCATATCTCTTTGCATTAATTACAAATGTACTATGTTGGGATTCCCCCTCATATATAAAGAGGACCATTTTCACTTTGTAACACACATGATATTCAATACAAGAACAAGAACATCCTCTGCTCTCTAACTAAAGCATTCTCTACAATTGCTTCATTAATTTATTGCTTCTCATTTATTGTGTTCTTGAATTATTCTTCATTTATTACTTGTTATTGATCATAAATAGCCCATTCTTAAGGCTTTCAACACTGTTATACTGTTATCGATAGCCCCTAGTCAAGCTTCTAAAGCTCGACCTCGAGGCCTTTCCGACCACCCTCGAGACTTGTCTCTCCGTTGCCCGGTTTGCGTAATCTCGTTTCCCTTTGCTCTTATTTCATTTCTCTCACTTCACACTCAGCATCTACTGCCTAAACAACCGGCATTAAAAGAGATCACGTATTTTTAGAACCACATAATCAAATATAATTGTAATTACCATTTTCAAGGTAAATAACTTAAAACATGCAAGCTACTTATTATTTTTATTTGACTATGATATTTTATTATATAGAAATTTTTATTTGTCATTGTAGTTAATTTTTCTTCCGCTTCAAAATTATCTTAAATTTACTTCTCTAGATGAAGTTTAATATGTGTAGTATTTTCATTATATAAGAGGTTTCTTTGTAATTTCAATTTGTTTTTAATAATTATATTTTAATATGCTAGGTTGTAAATATACTTCATAGGGGATGTGAGTGTAAGATTTTTATGATATAGGGGTGTAAGTGTTTGATTTTAAATATAGGAGGTGCATCCGAAACCGAGTCATATTATAGAGATGTTTAGTGCAGTTAACCCTAAAAACTATTTAACAAGTTAAGGTATTATTCCTTACGGTTCATATTATTTGTCTTGTTTTCCTTTTGTATGCTCCTTAAGAATATATTAAATACAAGAATAATTTGAGTAAGTTGTCCTTATTTATTGGCTGACCTCTATTTAATACTACTTTTATTTGCCACAATAATTTCTCTCCATATTTAGAATAAGGGTAAAGGTGAAAAAATAATTAATTATATGTTAATTTTGCAAAATGACAAGTATTTTGAACCGATCATTTAATGTGAGCACGGTAAATAAAATGGATCGATGAAAATATTTTCCAGCCCGATAAGTTACATTTACTGTTGCTTACCTATGACACATGTATTAATTATTACAATTGTGTTTATTGTCTGGTTATGTTACCTTTAAAGTAGAGGCAGATCTAGGATATAAAAGGTGGTGGGTTACATAATTTTCTTTTATGTATATTTTATAATTGTTAGAATCAAAAAAATTAGGTGTTATGCGGAAGCTAGTAAAAAAAATCTTGAACGACGATAAATTAGACAACAAAAGAGAAACATATCAAAAGAGACATGGGCATATAACATGGTTCGGTCAATTGACCTACATTCACAGGTGGATATGGACAATCCACTATATAAAAGAGAGTATAATATATCGAGAGAACAATCCCACAAAGATGCAAACACAAGTGACACACTAACACTTGTCCCAAAAAGTTCTACCCCTAAATAAGACTCTCAAACCCCTAATGGCTACATTGTGGATGCTACTGAATGAGAAGGAAGGATCCTCAATTTATATAAGTTATAATTTTTTCTAAAAGAAGGAAACCCAATTATGGTAAATATATTGTTCTTTCCTTCAAGAGATAGGAAAATCAAATATGTAATAAAATCAGGACAAACACCTAACAATTCTCCCCCTTGTCCTGAATTTTCTGACAAAATAAACTTGATTCACTTTCTTCACATAATCTTCAACAGGTCACATCTCCAAATCTCCAACACAAAGTTTGTCTCAACGTGAGTAGCACTCCGGTCAAATTTCTCAGACAAAAATTATGATTACGGTCAAATAGGTTACGGTTAGAACTAAACCCGCTAAGATGAACATGTCTTGAACCTTGCTCAAATACCACTTGTTAGGATCAAATAACCATGTGTAATGCGGAAGCTAGTAAAAATTTTTTTGAACGACGATTAATCAGACAACAAAAGAGAAATATACCAAAAGAGACACAAACAGTTAACGTTGTTCGGTCAATTGACATGCATCCTCAGATGGAGATGAGAAATTCACTATATAAAACAGAGTATAAAATATCGAGTGAACAACCTCACATAGAGTCAAACATAAGTGGCGCACTTACACTTGTCTCGTAAAGTTCTCCTCCTAAACAAGACTCTCAAACCCGTTATGGCTAAATTGTAGATACTACTAAATGAGAAGGAATGATCATCTTTTTATATAAGTCTAAACCTTTTCCTACAAGAAAAAGGACTAGCCAAATATGGGAGATTTATAATTTTTTTCCAGAAGAAGGAAAACTTAATTATGGTAAATATGTAACCCGTTCCTTCAAGAGATAGGAAAACCAAATACGGTATAAAAATTAGGACGAACACAACAATTCTCCCCCATGGACTGAAGTTTCTGACAAAATTAACTTGATCCCATCTTCTTCACATAACATTCCACAGGTCGCATCTCCAAATCTCTACCACAAAATTTGTCTCAACATTAGTAGCACCTCTGATGGAATTTCTCGGACAAAAATTATGATTACCGTCAAATAGATTGCGGATAGAACGAAACTCGCCAAGATGAACATGTCTTGCAACTTGCTTTGATACTACTTGTTACGACCGAAAAAATTAGGTGTTATACGGAAGCTAGTAAAGCAAACCTCAAACGATGATAAATTAGACAACAAAAGAGAAACATGTCAAAAGAGACACAAACATATAACGTGGTTTGGTCAATTGACCTGCATCCACAGGTGGAGATGAGCAATCCACTATATAAAAGAGAGTACAAAATATCGAGAGAACAATCTCACAAAGATGCAAACACAAGTGACACACTAACACTTGTCCCAAAAAGTACTCCCCTTAAACAAGAATCTCAAACCCCTTATGGCTACATTGTGGATGCTACTGAATGGGAAGGAAGAATCCTCAATTTATAGATGTCCAAACTTTTTCCTACATGAAAAAGAACTGCCAAATATGAAAGATTTATAATTTTCTTCTAAAAGAAGGAAAACTCAATTATCATAAATGTATTGTCCTTTCCTTGAAGAGATATGAAAACTAAATATGTAAGTGTCGCAACCCAAAATTTTCTCCGTAAGATGTCGTGACGACACCTAGTCTCTAAGACTAGGTAAGCCTAATAAATGAGAAAAATAAACTAAAATAACGACTAAAATCTCAATATCAATAGATGAATATATAACTGTAAACTGTCGCTCGGCATGTACAAGTGAAATCTATAATTCATGATATAAACCACTCCCAAAACCCGGTAGTTACAAGCCACAACCGCTAAGGTAGTACTCAATATCTCTATACATCAGAGTCTAAGATAAAGGAAAGACAACATGATAAGGATACAGGGGGGACTCCAAAGTCCGCGGACGCTGGCTGATATACCTTGAAGTCTTCGAGCTGCGGCCCAATGCTCTACTATTGAGGCGGATAAGATGTACATGGTTCTGCACAAAAATATATGCAGAAGTATAGTATGAGTACACCACAACGGTACCCAGTAAGTGCCAAGTCTATCCTCGGTAAAATAGTGACGAGGTCATGTCAGTGCCCTACTGGATATAAGAAATAAGGTAGAAGGTGAAATGATAATAAGGAATGGCAGGTAAACAGCAACAATGTACGAAAGAGCACCAACACAGGAAAACAATAAGATAATTACAACACATAAGGAAAAAACATCTTACAAATTAAGGAACAACAACAACAACAACGAACAACATATCAAGAAAGGAAATCAACAGGGTGCTCCCGAGGTACCGCCTCATAGTCCCAAAAGTAAATATCTCACCACGGCACGACTGAAACCTTGTGCAAACAACAATAATCGCATGGTAGAAATCTCGTGCCAATAACACTCCATAGGGAAGAAACCTCGTATCAATAACACTTCGCATGGAAGAAACCTCGTGCAAATAATACTCCGCATGGAAGAAACCTCGTGCCACAACCAAACACTCAACTCGACAAGAATAGGAAAAATCAACACGTAGTAAATGAAACAATGATATTACAAGCAAGGAAATCCTACAGTTAAGGAACAAACACGGAAATAAAGGAAACAGGTAATTCAACTAAGCATGTTGTACACAAATCAATTATGAGATGGGACATGTAGGCACGTGAACTTAGCTAAGAATGATGACTACACATGCTAGAATAACTGAATTAAGGCATAGAAAGGAAACTAATTAGCAAAGAACGAAATTTTAACATTTAGCACGCGTACGCACTCGCCACCTCACGTACATGTCGCTCACATAACATAAATTATTACAGCAGTACCAAATCTTAAGGGGATTTCCCCCACACAAGGTTAGACAAACCACTTACCTCAAACCTGACTCAATCAATCAATAAGAATACCTTTTGTCTCGACTTCTGAATGGCCCAAATCTAGCCAAAATCGATTACTTACTATAAATATACTATGAGAAACTAATCTAAATAAAGAAATCACGACTTTAACAAGAAATCGCCCCAAAAAGTCGACCCAGGCTCACGTCTCAAAATCAGGTAAAATAAATCGGAATACCCTTCAACCACGAGTCCACCCATACCCAAATTACACAAATCTGATACCAAAACCTCGATCAAAACCTAAAAATTCAGCCTAAGAACTTTCTTCCATTTTCCCCCAACTTTTCACCTCAAATCACTAATCAAACGATGAAATTAAAGATATAAACATAGAAGTTAACTAAAATAGAGTGAGAATCACTTACCCCAATCAGTCCCTTGAAAATCCCTTCAAGAATAAATTCGAGGTCTCTAGCTCAAAATATGAAAAATGGGTTCAAATACTCATTTTTTGAAATTAATACTGTTGCCCAGGTATTTCTTCTTCGCGAACGGAAATTAGCCTCGGTTCGCAAAGCAAAGAATGATGGTGCCCCACTTTTCTTCTTACACGAAAGCGGAGCACTGGCACCTCATACCTACGCGATCGCGAATGACCTCACACGATCGCGATGAACAACCGCGTGTGAATCCCTAGCCTTCACTTCCTCGACGCGAACACGATCTTACCCACGTATTCATGATTCCCTGCTGCTCCAACCTACGCGATCGCCAACCCAATCTCGCGAACGCGTAGAACTAAATCTCAGCTTCCCCCAAGAACATTTCGCGAACACGGCTCTACACACGCGATTTCATACAACAACACCAACACCAGCAAATCTGCAATCTCCCAAGTTACGAAATGCGCCGAATATGGTCCGAATCACACCCGAAGCCCCCGAGATCTCAACCAATTATACCAACCAGTCCTAAAACATCATACAAACTTAGTCGATCTTTCAAATCACATCAAACAATGCTAAAATCACAAATCGCACCCCAAATTCAAGCTTGATGAACTTATAAACTTCTAAGTTCCATATTCGATGCCGAAACCTATCAAATCAAGTTTGATTGACCTCAAATTTTGCACACAAGTCACATTTAACATTACAGACCTACTCCAACTTCCGGAATCAGAATTCAACCCCGATATCAAAAATTCCACCCCGTGGTCAAACTTCCCATAAACCTTTCAATTTTCCAACTTTCGCTAATTAATGCCGAAATGACATACAGACCTCCAAATCAATATCCGGACGCGCTCCTACGACCAAAATCACCATACTGAGCTATTGGAATTGATGAAACTCTATTCCAGAGCCGTCTTCACACAAGTCAAAGTACGATCAAGTCTTACAACTCAAACTTCAAACTTAGGGACTGTGTGTCCTATTCCATTCTGAAGCTCACCCGAATCCAACACCAAGCATCCCCGCAAGTAAAGTAGACATAAAATAAAGAAGAGGGGAAAATAAATAGGAGATCGGGGCTAATACTCTTAAAATGACTGGCCGAGTCGTTATAGTAAGAAAATCAGGGCAAACACCTAACAATAATGACAAATACGAAATTTGTTAGGAATGTTTGTTCAACTTTTTTGAGTTTATTCGGGTCAACCAAATAGGTATTTTTTATTTACAAAGACAAAAATTACATCTCAGATATTAATAAAAACAAATGTAATTGGCATTTTGAATAAGGAATTACACCTTCAATATAACAAAACAAGTAAAATCTAACATTTCCACTACGAAACTACATCTTTTTGGTATATTAAAAATAAATTTAATAACATTTTCAATAAGGAAATTACATCAATCATAATAAGAAAATTTAAGAAAATATCTTCAATATATAAATTATACTCCATAAGTATAGAACTAAAGAAACTACAAGTTCCCAAAAATTAAATCATAAATCTCATCTTTTTTAAGCAATGATTAGGAGATTTTTATCATAATTTACTAATAAAGAGATTCTAATTATGTTTGATAACCATAGTTTAACACAATTTTATAAGATATAACAAAAAAGATGATTCTTTTACTTCCTTTAAGACCCAGTTTTTCGAATTTGAAAGAAGAAAATTCATAAATTTGATATTAAGAGGAAAACTTATTTTATAGAATTTTAAAATTTTGGAGTCTCTTTTTTTGAGTGTTCTTACTAGAGACCACATATAAATAATAGAATAGAGAAAAAAAAAATAAATAAATAAAACGACAAATAAAAAATTGAGAGTTGGCCGAAAAAGAAAATGATTTGGACAAAAGGAAATAAAAAGTACAAAGAAAAGGAAAAGTCGGGGCAAGGTACTAAATAAATTCCAACTTGAATTTTACACACGAGAAAAATATTCTAAAAAGTCTACCAGCCATGACACATTTATCAAGTTTACGGCTAGGGGTAGCAGGATCAATTATTTAATCTAATTTAAAAAATTTTTAACATAAGTATACAAAATTTTTATTATTATAGCTGGTGAAATGCCACCCCATTTTAAAAGGGTAGATCCACTCCTGATTTAAAGCCTATACAAAATACAATTAGTAACCTTTCTGTGAAAAGAGGCATACCGCGATCCTTAAAAGTTACTTATGATAATTATTATTTATATCTAATTAGCATAAATGACAGAATAAAATGTTCATTTGTCGTACATTTGTGCTTTAATTCACAGAATAGTATTGTAGAACCTGCATGGGAAGCGTGGAACTAAAAATATCGATATCAATCATAAGTATGACCATTTTTAAGTACGTTTTGATGACAGAATCAGTATATTTGATATTCATTCCGTCCTATGATCGCAATTCAAATTTCGAGAGTTAATACTTGTTAATTTTGATCGCAATTTGGATAACTTTTTAAGTTTTAAGAAATTAAATTTATATATTTAAAAATTATTATAAATCACAATAATTAACAATTATAAAATATTTATAAAGAAATTACGGTAAAAATTAAACTAGTTTTGACTTTCAAGATTTGAAACTGGAATAGAAGGAGAGTAACTACGATAAAGAGAGATTGAAACAATGTGAAAACATAGAGGGTTGTCCAAAATAGAAGCCATTCCTAGTTAGGAATTCGTGTCCAATTTTACTTTCAAATCTTTGTTATAGGTTAACGTCAGTCAACATGATATCATTTATGACGGGAATTAAATGCGAGAGTAAGTTTATTTCCTTTGTTGGACCAAAGTGTAAGTCTTCATCCATCTCTTGTGATTATCATATAGTAGTACAGTATATATAGATTCATTAAATGGCTATTACTATAACTTAGAAGACTATTAACCATTTAAATTACGGAAAATATATTTGGCCACACTAATAATGGCCCAAATGTCTAAAATGGGGGGCATTATGATAACTTCGCATGGCTTTTGATGACATAATGGATAATTGTGCATTTTCGTTTTCCATTTCTACCATTTAGCAGATTTTTATTTTAATTCAATTTTTTCAAACAACTCTCTCTCATTATTTTAATTGTATTATCTTCCCACTGCTTATTTCACATATACACATGCATGACTACATCACTTTTCATAAAGCATTCAATGCACATATACACATACTATATCAAATGAAATATATTAAAATATACACATAGTATACTAGAGGAAATACATATACATTTAAACTACCACTACAACAAATTTGATTATCAATGATAAATTATTGTCACTTAATACTCATATTTCATTTTTGTGACGGAAAAATAATCGTCAATGGTTCGTCTTTAAAACTGGGTTACTAAAAGTATACAAAGATAACTTAGTGCTTTGTCGCTAAAAAGGTTATATTAACAACAAAATTTGTTTTAATACTCAAATACATTGTATTTGCGACAAACTCGTTTGTCGGAAAAATTATTTAAAAATTGTAGCTGACTGTTTGTTTTCGTCACTGAAAAAGTTATTAATGTTGACGAAACGATTGTCATTAATTGTTTAGTTTAATTAGTGACAATACCAATTGTCTCCAAAGTTATACATATTTCGTTGTTAAACAACTATAATTTTGTCACTAGTATCACCTTTTATATACAATAAAGTCTTTTGTCCCTAAATATATGAATTTGTGACAACCTTGCTCTTATAAAAATTATTATAATTTTTTAGTTAAAAATTATTATGTCGTTACTAAAAATATTACTTATTACTGAGAAAATAAAATTATTACTATGATTAATGACAATTTTAATTATCATAAAATAAAATGGTAATCCGTTATCAATATAGGTGGTTCTCATAGAAGTTTTATTTTTGCCACTAAATACAGTCAATTTATGACAAACTAATGTAAAATATTTTTTTACTACTTACAAATATTTGATGTCATTTAAATTCATAGTGGAACTATTGATTATTAAATTTTACCTAGCTTGTTACTAATTTGTGAATTTATTAGTAGACCAATTGAAAGTAACATAACAAAACGTGCAAGGTAACAAAAATTTCCATCCATGATTGTATAATTAAAAATAATTAATAATATATTGAGATAATATCTCATTACAAATTTCATAAATTAAAACACATAAATTAAGTAAAATTTATCCAACATGAAAGTCTAATAGAGAGAGAAGAATATTGATAAATTAAAAATAGATGGACGTATGTATATAGAATTATATACTGACTACTATATAAACGGTCAATATACCCTTAATGAATGAAATTATTTATTGGCTATGTATAACATAAGTCATATGACTAAAACCTTAGTCAATGGGCTTATGAATAAATATATGCTGATACGTATAACCTTAATGAATAAAATAATATATTGGCTATTATACAGACAATTAATATAATTATGAATCACAACGATATAATTAGCATAGGCCATATGAATAAAACCTTAGTCAATGGACCTATATGGTTTGTATGAATAACTAGTGGTCTATACGTATGACCTTAATGAATGGAATTATAAATTGACTATTATATAAACGGTCAATATAATTATGAATCAAAACGATGTAATTAGCATATATCATATGACTATAACCTTAGTTAATGGACTTATATGATTGCTTTAAATAACTGGTGGCCGATATGTATGACCTTAATGAATGAAATTATATATTGGTTATTATATAAATGGTCAATATAACTATGAATCACAACCGTGTAATTAGCGTAGGCCATATGAATAAAACCTTAGTCAATGGACTTATATGGTTGCTACGAATAACTAGTAATTGTGTATGATCTTAATGAATAAAATTATATACTGGCTATTATATAAACGGTCAATATAACTATGAAGCACAACGATATAATAAGCATAGGCCATATGACTATAACCTTAGTCAATGGACTTATGTGGTTGCTATGAATAACTAGTGGCCGATACGTATGACCTTAATGAATGAAATTATTAATTGGCTATTATATAAACGGTCAATATGACTATGAATTTCAATGATGTAACTAGTATATGCCATATGATTATAACCTTAGTAAATAGCTATTAATTATTAAAAGGGGACTAAATATGCAAAATACATAACTTAATTCATTAATATTTCATAATCAAAATTGTTACTTAGGATTCAAGGTTACTCGAATTTATATACCATATGAACTTACGAAAATTAATCTATACTATATTAAAAGCACGAAGGCCTTTAGCGAAATGTCATTCGTCATTTTACCCTCTTAAACTAGAGTTCACACTGTATAAAAATAATTATTTGATTATTTTTCTAATATTTAGCAATAGTAATCTAATTAATTTCCTACTAATATTTAGGACTTTGATATCAACTAAAAATTTAATTATTAAGTCTTTCCTTATTTGAATTAGGTGAAAATTACTAGTACGTAGGGATTTTAAAATGGAGTAAAATTTTAATTGAATGAATATCTTTCTTTTGGTATTCACTGTTTTGACATGAAAGATACTAAACAATCGTAATTATTTAATAAAATGGAAAATCTTTGTACTAAAAATTATTCCTTTCCAATTTGTTGCATCAACAAGCATCCGTATATATTCGGAATGTTCGTTTCGATATGCTTTTATGTTTTTGTATTCTTTTCTTTATCTCTATGTTTCTCGTGAATTTATTTATGTAAGGTAAAAGTTCTTATCAAATTATCTTCTAGAATTTTTTTAAATCACATGTGGCTCATTAATATTTTTATTGCATGAAGGCCCTTAGAGAAATGTAGAGTTCGCACTAGACAAAATAATTATTTGATTATTTTTCTAATATTTAGTAATAAAATCTAATTAATTTTCTAATATTTAGGACTTTGATATCAATTAAAAGTTTAATTAATAAATATTTCCTTATTTGAATTAGGTCAAACTACTAATATGTAATTTCCTTTGATGGTGGGAACACATAATTAAGCCTTTGAATTAACTATTTAACAAGAATTGATTTAATTATTTTTTGTATTCATCATATAAGTAAAATTATTTTCAAATTTACAAACCGAATATGATACGTAAATTTATTTTGATAAGAATAGCATTCGCATATGGAAAAATGAGTTATAATAGTATTAAGAGACAAATTCGTAAAAAGACAAACTTGAAGCAATCAAGAGGAAACAATATAATACAAACTATATTCTAAAGGAATTGTTATTTTTTTTATTATTATTATTATTATTATTATTATTATTATTATTATTATTATTATTATTATTATTATTATTATTATTATTATTATTATTATTATTATCATTATTTTACAAATGACAACTTCTCTTATGTTCAATATTAAATTGTTTGATGTAAAAAAAAAAATAAGTCATTTAGGCATTACGTTTCCCCTTATCAATTTTTTCTACGAGCATAACACCAACCTCTTTATTCCCAAAATGGCAGAGAATTTTTTTTTAGTTTATTTTATTTGAAAAATCTTTTTTGGTAATAGTATTTACATATTTTTTAATTTTTTTTTGTATTAGACCATAGAAATAACAATATTCTTTTATAAGATATTTTTATAGAAGTCCTTAGAAACTACAATAACGCATCTAAGAACTTTTATGAAAAGAATTCTTTATTCATTGAGCCAGCTAAATAATATATTTAGTAGTCATCATTTTCAAGAACTTATACATTTTTTTGTTAACTTTTATTTTAAAAGTCAAACACATTGTTTATTATTTTTTTAATAATTTAAAAAAATATATATTTTATTGATATTGGATACACGCGCAAAACGCGTACCCTAAGGCTAGTTTATGTATACATACAAAGGTTTTTTTTATCTTCCCATCCTTATAAATTTTATTTTAAAAAAAATACGTAATAGTATAGGTATACATACAAAGGCTTTTGATAATCCCATGAAAGAATGATGATTTTATGGGATCAATATTTTGGGATAATCAATAGTTATTAACTAATTTGGGAGGAAAATTGTGATGACCCAAGGGGTTATTTTATAAACTTAGACTCCGTTCCATGCTTAATAGCCATAAGAAGACTAATTTTAAATACTTTGATTTGCGTGCGCATTCCGGGCATGAAACCGGAAAGCTTTTATGTGAAAATATGAGAAATATTGATTTCTAGAATTTAAATTTGATAAAAGCTGACTTTGGTCAATATTTTGAGTAAACGGACCCAGATCCGTGTTCCAATGATTCCGAGAGGTCCGCAGTAAAATATGGGACTCGGGCATATGCCCGGAAATGAAATCCGAGGTCCCAAGGCTTAGAAATCAATTTTTGAAAGAAATTATTTTGCTAAAATATTTATGAAATAAAGAAAAGAATTAATGTTTGGAATTTTTGGTATCGGACCTGTATTCTAGTTCCGGAGCCCGGTACAGGTTTGTTATGATGTTTAAAGTTTAACTGTAAAATTTGGTGAAAAACGGAGTTCGTTTGACGTGATTCAGACGTCCGGTTGAAAATTTATGAACTATAAGAGTTCTTGATGAAAATGATGAGTTTTGAGGTTTAATTCATAGTTTTACGTGTTATTTTCATGATTTGATCGCACGAGCAATTCTGTATGATGTTACTAGACTTGCATGCATGGTTGATTTAGAGCCCCAATGGCTCGGATGAGTTTCGGATAGGCCACGAGATTTTTTGAACTTAAGAAAAATTGCTAGTTTTTTATTTTCTGGTGCCCAGTAAATTAGTGCTACGCGATCGCATAGGGTGATTGCATATGCGTCTCGTTAGTTGAAAATCCATGAGAAGAATTACCATGTTCATGACTTAGAGTTAGCAGCCATTGTTCATGCTTTAAAAATTTGGAGGCATTATCTTTATGGCGTGCCATGTGAAATTTTTACTGACCATCGCAGCCTCCAGTACTTATTCAAGCAGAAAGATCTAAATTTGAGGCAACGGAGATGGTTAGAGTTGCTAAAAGATTATGATGTCACCATATTGTATCACTCAGAGAAGGCCAATGTGGTGGCCGATGCATTGAGTAGAAAGGCGGTGAGTATGGGCAGCCTTGCGTATATTCCAGTTGGTGAGAGACCGTTGGCTTCAGACATTCAGACGTTGGCTAATCAGTTTGTGAGGTTGGATATTTCGCCCAGAAGTGTTCAAGCTTGTACGGTCGCTCGGTCTTCTCTAATTGACCGTATCCGGGAGCGACATGGTGATGACCCACATTTGGCGGTCCCTAGGGACACAGTTCATCATGGTGATGCCAAGCAGGTTACAGTTGGAGATGATGGTGTTTTAAGGATGCAAGGTCGTTTATGTGTGCCTAATGTTGATGGCCTTCGTGAGTTGATCCTTGTGGAGGTTCACAGTTCTAAGTATTCGATTCATCCAGGTGCAACCAAAATGTACCAAGACTTGAGGCAGCATTATTGGTGGAGAAGAATTAAGAAGGACATTGTTGCGTATGTGGCTCATTGCTTAAATTGTCAGCAGGTAAAGTATGAGCATCAGAGACCTGGTGGTTTGCTTCAACAGATAGAGATTCCTGAGTGGAAGTGGGAGCGTATCACTATGGACTTCGTTGTTGGACTCCCACAGACTTAGAGGAAATTTGACGCAGTTTGGGTTATTGTAGATAGGCTGACTAAATCAGCACATTTCATTCTTGTGGCAAGTACTTATACTTCAGAGCGGTTGGCTGAGTTATATATCCGGGAGATTCTTCGCCTTCATGGTGTGCCGATATCTATCATTTCTGATCGGGGTACACAGTTTACTTCGCACTTTTGGAGGACAATTCAGCGTGAGTTGGGTATCCGAATGGACTTGAGTACAACATTTCACCCTCAGACTGACGGGCAGTCCGAGCGTACTATTTAGATATTGGAGGATATGCTCCGCGCTTGTGTTATTGACTTTGGAAGGTCGTGGGATCAGTTTTTGCCGTTAGCGGAGTTTGCTTATAATAATAGTTATTAGTCGAGCATTCAGATGGCTCCTTATCAGGCGTTATATGGTAGATGGTGCAGATCGTCAGTTGGATGGTTTGAGCCGGGAGAGGCTCGGTTGTTGGGTACAGACTTAGTTTAGGAGGCCTTAGATAAGGTCAAGATTATTCAAGAGAGACTTCGTGCAACTCAGTCTAGGCAAAAGAGTTATGCCGATCGTAAGGTTCCTGACGTGGCATTCATTGTTGGAGAAAGAGTATTGCTTCGTGTGTCTCCCATGAAGGGTGTTATGAGATTTGGGAAGAAGGGTAAGTTGAGCCCTAGGTATATCAGGCCATTTGAGATTCTTGATAGAGTGGGGGAGGTAGATTATAGACTTGCATTGCCTCCAGGGTTATTCTCAGTTCATCCGGTATTCCACGTGTCTATGCTCCGAAAATATCATGGTGACCCGTCCCACGTGTTAGATTTCAGCTCTGTCCAATTGGACCAAGACTTGACTTATAAGGAGGAGCCAGTAGCCATTTTAGACCGGCAGGTTCGTCAGTTGCGATCTAAGAGTTATCCTTCAGTTCGAGTGTGGTAGAGAGGCCAGCCTGTTGAGGCAGCTACTTGGGAGTCCGAGTCAGACATGCAGAGTAGATATCCACGCTTGTTTGCCAATTCAGGTAATTTTCTATGTCCGTTCGAGGACGAATGTTTATTTTAGAGGTGGGGATTGTGATGACCCAAGGGGTCATTTAATAAATTTAGACTCCGTTCCATGCTTAATAGCCATAAAAAGACTAATTTTAAATATCTCGATTTGCGTGCGCAGTCCGAGCGTGAAACCGGAAAGCTTTTATGTGAAAATATGAGAAATAGTTATTTCTAGAATTTAAATTTGATAAAAGTTGACTTTGGTCAATATTTTGAGTAAACGGACCCGGATCCATGTTTCTATGATCTCGGGAGGTCCGCAGTAAAATATGGGACTCGAGCGTATGCCCGGAAATGAATTCCGAGGTCCCAAGCCTTAGAAATCAATTTTTGAAAGAAATTGTTTTGCTGAAATATTTATGAAATAAAGAAAAGAATTAATGTTTGAAATTTTTGGTATCGGGCCCGTATTCTATTTCCAGAGCCCGATACAGGTTTGTTATGATGTTTAAAGGTTAACTGTAAAATTTGGTGAAAAACGGAGTTCGTTTGACGTGATTCGGACGTGCGGTTGAAAAGTTATGAACTATAAGAGTTCTTGATGTAAATGATGAGTTTTGAGGTTTAATTCATAGTTTTACGTGTTATTTTCATGATTTAACCGCACGAGCAAGTCCGTATGATGTTATTAGACTTGCGTACATGGTTGGTTTAGAGCCCCGAGGGCTCGTGTGAGTTTCGGATAGGCCACGAGATGTTTTGAACTTAAGAAAAATTGCTGGTTTTCTATTTTCTGGTGCCCAGTAAATGAGTGCTACGCGATCGCATAACCTTCTCCGCGATCGCATAGTATAGATCGTGGGGGTCTTTTTTTGTTCTATGCGATCGCACAGCTATATCCGCGATCGCATAGTGTAAATTTGCTGGGGGGCAACTTTTGTTCTATGCGATCGCATACTGTTAATTTGATGAGGACAACTTTTGTTCTATGCGATTGCATAAATTCTTCCGCGATCGCATAGTGAAAATTTTAGGGGATATTTTTTTATTCTATGTGATCGCGTCCCTTCTTCCGCGATCGCATTGAAGCCGTCCCAGTCATATAAATACACTGTAAAACAAGGACAAAACCTATTTTTCAACCATTTTTCGAAGTTTCAAGCCCTAGAGACGATTTTTCTTCAACAATTATCATCCCAAGTCATAGTTAATCATTTCTAAACTTTATTCTTTCAATTCCTTACTATTTTTCATCACTTTTAAAGCAAAAACTAAGAATTTTCATGGTAAAAATTGAAGGTTTGGATAGAATTAGGGAATTTTGTAAAACTCGAATTTTTACATCGAATTAAGGTTGGATTTCAAAACTAATAATATATTTGGGTTCGTGGATGAATGGGTAAACGTAATTTGGTCCGAACCCCGAGTTTGGACCAAGCGGGCCCGGGGTCGGGTTTTCACTTTTTTTTTTAGAAAACTTAGGAAAAATCATGTTTTTCAATAAAGTTAGTTCCTTTAGCATAGATTGATGATATTGAGTTAATTATGATTAGATTCGAGAAAGTTAGAGGTGAATTCAAAAAGGAAAGCAATAATTGAGCAGTGAGTGGCCTACGAATTGAGGTAAAAGTTTGGTCTAACTTTGACTTGAGGGAATATGAATCCCCACTTATTTGCTATGTGAATTTGCATGTGTGTGGAATATGAATCCCCACTTATTTAGAAGTTGTGGTTATTTTGGAAGGAGTACTGGTTGTTTTAGCTGGTTCTCTTGTGGTATAAAACGGTTGAGCGGTTTGGCATTATTTTTACGATATATATATATTCCCTGTTAGTTTCATGGTTGAGAAGTTATTGATGATGCTTATGAGAAAAATACGGATTCTTATCTATAATTGTTGAGACAAAAATATTGTGAAAGGCTTGGCCTAAATTGTGAAATTTATGAATAAATTGATATAAGATGTCTGGTGGGAGCGGGTTGCACGCCGCAACAAGGAGAGATGTCACAACCCGAAATCCCACCTTTCAGGCCGTGATGGAATCTAACGTTGAACCCGTTAGACAAGCCAACGTTACTGGTTATTCTGATTTATTCCTTTGTTAGTTAGCATTTGAAAAGTGATATACAAGAATAAATTGAAATAAGAATGCGGAAGATAAAAAATTCAACAAATTAAACAATAAATCTTACGAGATTTCCTTAAACATACCCCCAAAACTGGTGTCACAATTTCACGGACAGTCTAAGATTTACTAAAAATATGAGTCTGAAATAAACAAGTGTAGCTGTGTAGAAATACAAGATAAGACAGAAGGAAAGAAATAGATGGTGACGCCAAGGCCTGCGGACGCCTGCAGGACTACCTCGGTGTCTCCGTGGATTGAAGGATACTTCCTCGCTCAATGTCCACTGGGTCCGGCTTCGTAATCTGCACAACATAGAAGTGCATGTGTAGCATCAGTACAACCGACCCCATGTACTGAGTAAGTGTCGAGCCTAACCTCGGTGAAGTAGTGACGAAGCTAGGACACGACAAACAATATCACCTGTGTAGTTTAAATAAGATATAACAGGAAGTAACCACAAGAAATAAACAGTAAGAACAATGACGGGGGAAACATGCTGGGGAAAAGGGATAGCAAATACTGAAATGACGAAACGAAGCAACAGTCCAAATATCCGAAAATAATAACGGGAATTGACAACACGAATTAAACAGTGAAGAGAAATGGCACGGCATGTCCCCTCGTGCATATTTTTAGCATAACACGGCACAACATGTCCCCTCGTGCATAACAATATAAAAATATGGCACGGAATGTCCCCTCGTGCATAAACAACATAAACATGGCACCGAATGTCCCCTCGTGCAATAAACATCACAATCACGGCACAGAATGTCCCCTCGTGCATATATATATCATCAACACGACACGGAATGTCCCCTCGTGCATAAACAACATAAACATGGCACAGAATGTCCCCTCATGCATAAACATCAGAATCACGGCACAGAATGTCCCCTCGTGCACAAACAACATAAACATGGCATGGAACACCCCCGCATGCATATATAATTTGGCATGGAAATCAACAAATAAGAAACCTTAAATGCACAGAATAATCAATAAGAATAATACCGTCCCGGCAATGGACACAACTACAACCAATCCTGCACATGTGTATAATCCAACATAATGTTCCTCAACCGATCAACTACTCAACAATACCCACATCTAAGAATTTCCACCAAATGAATAGCTATCAAATTGATATTAAAACCCATAAACATAGTAAAATCCAATAAATATCATATAATTGCAAATTTCCGACTCACGGTCATGCTTGACAACAACATATAGGTACTTTTCACCTCACCTATACATTGAACATGGAATAAACACGTAGCAATTAGGACTCAATACCTATTCCCTCAAGCTAAGGTTAGGCCAAACACTTAACTCGGCTCCAAGAATGCAAATCAAGCCTCTACCACCGCTTTTCCTCTCGAATTCGACTCCGAAACAATCGTATCTAGACATAATCGAGTCAATAATATCAATAATTATTCAACAATTCAATTCCAAAGCCTAATTATAGATTTCCCAACATTCTTCCAAAATTTCTAAAATTCAACCCCGGGCCCGTTTGGTCCAAATACGAGGTTCGGACCAAAATCCGATCACCCATTCCCCCACGAGCCCGAATATATAATTTGTTTTGAAATTCGACCCCAAAATGAGGTCAAATTCCCAAAAATCCAAAACCCCCTAACTCTACCCAAAAACCCAGTTTCTACCCTTTAATTCCATGATTTTAGGCCTAGATTCTAATAAGTGTTGATGAAAATGGAAGAAAATGAAGTTAGGATTACTTACCTATGAAGCTATGGTGGAAAAGGTGCTCCAAAATCGCCTAAGATGGTTGGGGAAGAAGAAGTTTGAGAAAAATGGGTTACGTCCCGTGTAAGTATTTTGTTTTGGGGCTTTAAAATGACTGGGCGATTTTTGGTCTATGCGATCGCGTAACTAAGGGTGCGATCGCATAGTGTAATGGAACTTAAGCTACGCGATCGCGGGTCTACAGGTGCGATCGTAGAGTGTATTACCAGACCCCCTCCCCCAGCCCACCTACACCACTGTGCGATCGCACAGTGTACCTGACTACCCCTTCACAAAGCTATGTGATCGCAGCTATATCTATGCGATCGCATAGAGCAATTCACCAGACACCAGCAGCTGACCAAAACACCAGAAATTTTAAGTTCAAAACACCCCGACACCTATCCGAAACACACCCGAGCCCTCGGGGCTCCAAACAAAATATACACAAAACTTCAAAAATATCCTATGGACTTATATAATCAAGACACTGAAATAACATCATAAACATCGAGTTAAACCTCAAAATCAATGAAGTTCCTTTAAACTTCCAAAACTTCTAAATTTTCCATTTTAGATCTGAATCACGTCAAACTAAATCCGTTTCTTACGAACTTTCACAGATAACACATATAAAACATATTGAACCTGTTCCGGGTTCCGGAACCATAATACGAGCCCGACATCACAGGTTTCACATCGAATCTCATTTTCAAAAACCTTTATATTTTTCAGAAAACAATTTTCTTCAAAAATTCATTTCTCGGACTTGGGACCTCAGAATTCGATTCCGGGCATACGCCCAAGTCCCATATTTTCCTACAGACCCTCAGGGACCCTCAAATCACGGGTCCGGGTCCGTTTACCAAAAATGTTGACCAAAGTCAACTTTACTCAAATAATTAATGTAGAATCATCATTTAATCAATTTTCCACTTAACGGCTTCCCGACTACACGCTCGGGCTGCGCATGCATATTGAGGTGAGATAAAAGGAGGCTTTCATGGCCTCAGAACACATATTTAGCTAAAATACACGGGATGACCTTTTGGGTCATCACAATCTCCACCTCTAAGACAACCATTCATCCTCGAACGGACATAGAAAGGTACCTGAATCGGGGAAAAGATGGGTATATCAGCTCCGCATATCGAACTCGGACTCCCAAGTAGCTGCCTCAACAGGCTGACCTCTCCACTGAACACAAACCAAAGGATAAATCTTCTATCTCAACTGACGAACCTGCCGAGCTAATATGGCTACTGTGTCCTCCTCATAAGTCAAATCCTTGTCCAACTTGACACTGCTGAAGTCAAGTACATGAGAGGGATCGACAATATATCTCCGAAGCATAGATACATGAAACACCGGGTGTACGGCTGATAGACTAGGTGGCAAAACAAGTCTGTAGGCCACCTCTCCCACCTTGTCCAGAATCTCAAATGGACCAATGTACCTAGGGCTCAACTTGCCCTTCCTTCCGAACCTCATCATGCCCTTCATGGGCGACACTCGGAGAAATTCCCGATCTCCAATCATAAATGCCAAATCACGAATTCTGCGATCCGCATAACTCTTCTGCCTAGACTGAGCTGAACGAAGTCTATCCTGAATAATATTCACTTTATCCAAGGAATCCTGGACTAACTGTGAACCCAACAATCTAGCCTCTCCCGGCTCGAACCACCCAACTGGCGACCGACACCTCCTACCATACAATGCTTCATATGGAGATATCTGAATGCTTGACTGATAGTTGTTGTTGTAGGAAAACTCAGCTAAAGGCAAGAACTGGTCCCATGAACCTCCAAAATCAATGAAATATGCTCGCAACATATCCTCCAAAATCTGAATAGTACGCTCGAACTGTCCGTCCGTCTGAGGATGAAATGATGTGCTCAAATCAACCAGTGTGCCCAACTCACGCTGAAATACCCTCCAGAAATGGGAGGTAAACTGAGTACCTCGGTCAGAAATAATAGACACGGGCACACCATGCAAGCAAAGAATCTCCCAGATGTAGATTTTTTCTAACTTCTCTGAAGAATATGAAACTGATACAGGAATGAAGTGTGCTGACTTGGTCAGCCTATCCACAATGCTCCACACCGCATCAAACATCCTCTGAGTCCCTGGGAGTCCAACTACGAAATCCATGGTGATACGCTCCCACTTCCACTCGGGAAGCTTAATCTGCTGCATCAAACCACCGAGTCTCTGGTGCTCGTACTTAACCTGCTGACAGTTCAGGCACCGAGCTACATATGCTAAAATATTCTTCTTCATCCTCCGCCACCAATAATGCTGCCGCAGGTCCTGGTACGTCCTTGCGGCGCCTGGATGAATGGAATACTGGCAACTATGGGCCTCCTGCAATATCAACTCACGAATACCATCAACATCGGGTACACAAATAGGACCCTGCATCCTCAAAACTCCCTCATCATCAACTGTGACCTGCTTGGCACCTCTGTGCCGGACCGTATCTCTAAGAACACATAAATGACGATCATCATACTGCTTGGCCCGAATACGATCATACAATGAAGAACGGGCCACAGTATGGGCCACAACACTGCCAGTCTCAGAAACCTCCAATCTCATGAACCGGTTGGCCAAAGACTGAACATCTAAAGCAAGCGGTCGCTCTCCAACTGACAAATAAGCAAGAATACCCATACTGGCTGACTTCCGGCCCAAAGCATCGGCCACCACATTGGCCTTCCCCGGATGATATAAGATGGTAATGTGATAGTCCTTCAACAGATCTAACCATCTCCTCTGCCTCATATTCAACTCCTTCTGCCTGAACAAATACTGCAAACTCTTATGATCTGTGAACACTTCACATGGCACCCCATACAGATAATGCCTCCAAATCTTCAACGCATGAACAATAGCTGCTAACTCTAAATCATGAACTGGATAGTTCTTCTCATGAACCTTCAACTGACGAGAAGCATAGGCTATAACCTTGCCACCCTGCATCAACACTGCACCAAGTCCCACCAGTGAAGCATCACAATACACGATATATGGTCCTGAACCTGTGGGCAAAACTAACACCGGTGTCGTGGTCAAGGCTGTCTTGAGCTTCTGAAAGCTCGCCTCACACTCATCTGACCACCTGAACGGGGAAACCTTCTGGGTCAACTTGGTCATCGGGGCTGCAATGGATGAAAATCCCTCCACAAACCGGCGATAATAACCTGCTAAGCCCAAGAAACTCTGAATCTCTGTAGCTGAAGTGGGCCTCGGCCAATCTCTGACTGCTGAAATCTTCTTGGGATCCACCTGAATACCCTCTGATGATACCACATGGCCTAGAAATGCAATTGAACTCAACCAGAACTCACACTTGTAAATTTGGCATACAACTGACTATTCTTCAGAGTCTGTAGGACGACTCGAAGGTGCTGCTCATGCTCCTCACGACTATGGGAGTAAATCAAAATATCATGAATGAAAACAATCACAAATGGGTCCAAATAGGGCCTGAACACTCGGTTCATCAACTCCATAAAAGCAGCAGGGGCATTTGTCAACCCAAATGACATCACCAAGAACTCATAATGCCCATACCGAGTGCAAAAAGCTGTCTATCTTGGAAAACACTGTATCACCCTGAAGTTGGTCCAATAAATCATCAATCCTCGGCAAAAGATACTTATTCTTAATAGTAACCTTGTTCAACTGCCGGTAGTCAATACACATCCTCATCGAGCCATTTTTCTTCTTGACAAGCAACACTGGGGCGCCCCACGGAGAAACACTAGGACTAATAAAGCCTTTATCCAACAAATCCTGCAATTGATCCTTCAACTCCTTCAACTCTGGCGGGGCCATACGATACGGAGGAGTAGAAATGGGCTGAGTGCCCGGAGCCAACTCAATGCAAAAGTCAATATCCCTGTCAGGTGGCATACTTGGCAGGTCAGCAGGGAATACCTCTAGAAACTCACGAACCACGGGCACATACTCCATAGAAGGAACCTCAGCACTAGAATCACGAACATAGGCCAAATAGGCCAAGAAACCCTTCTCGACCATACGCCGAGCCTTCATATAAGAAATAACTCTACCGGAAGAATGACTAGGAGTCCCTCTCCACTCCAAACTAGGTACTCCTGACAAGGCCGAGGTCACTGTCTTGGCATGACAGTCTAGAATAGCATAGTAGGGAGATAACCAATCCATCCCCAAAATAACATCGAAGTCAACCATATCAAGAAGCAAAAGATCTACATGAGTCTCCAGACCACCAATAACCACTAAGCATGAACGGTAGACTCGATCTACCACAATAGAATCACCCACCGGGGTAGACACATATACAAAAGTACTCAGCGAATCACGAGGCATGCTCAGATAAGGGGCAAAATATGAAGACATATAGGAGAATATAGAACCCGGATCAAATAAAACCGAAGCATCTCTGCTGAAAATTGAAACCATACCTGTAATAACTGCATCAGAGGCCTCAGCCTCAGGCCTGGCAGAAATAACATAGCACCGGGGCGGAGCCCCTCCAACCTGAACATCTTTGGGTCGACCTACTGCGGGCTAATCTCTACCTCTCGTGGCCTGTCCTCCACCTCTATGAGTCTGACCTCCACCTCTGGCACCTCGACCTCCATCCCTAGCTGGCTGAGGGGGTGGGGGTGCACCTGTTACGGGGATCATAACACGGGGACCCTGATACTGAGAACCACTAGAAGCTCGGGGGAAAAACCTGGAAATGTTCCCCATACCACTGCAAGTGTAACAAGATTTCTGATGCTGAGAATGCTGACCCTGAAGCTGTCCCTGTCGACCAGAATAACCACCCTGGAAGCTCTAAAGCGGTGTGCACTAGTAGGAGTTGATGGTGCACTGAGGGATACCTGAAGCACTGACTGGAATGGCCTAGGAGGATGACCTATGCCAAAGGAATCTCTGCCTCCAGATGAGGCACCACTGAATCGAACAGAATGGAGAGGTCTCTTGTAAGACCCCTGACCACTGCCCTGTGATAAGACCATCTCAATACGCCTAGCCACATTGGCCGCCTCCTAGAATGAAATATCAGTACTTGCCTCTCTGGCCATCTGGAGTCTAATAGGCTGAGCTAGACCCTCAATAAACCTCCTCACCCTCTCACGATCAGTGGAGAGTATCATGATAACATATCGGGTCAAAGTAATGAACCTGGTCTCATACTATGTAACAATCATAGATCCTTGCTGGAGACGCTCAAACTGCCTCTGAAGACCCTCTCTCTGAGTAACTGATAGAAACTTCTCCAAGAATAACTCAGAGAACTGAGCCCAAGTCAAAGGCGAAGACCCAGCTGGTCTGGTCAAACAGAAATCCCTCCACCAAGTCTTGGCGGTACCAGAAAGACGAAATGTAGCAAAATCAACTCCATTGGACTCCACGATGCCCATGTTCCGAAGAACCTCATAGAAACTGTCCAAGAATCCTGGGGATCCTCTGCTGGTGCACCTGTAAATGTAGTAGGAAATAGCTTGGTGAACCGATCCAATCTGCACAAAGCGTCGACAGACATAGCTGCCCCCTCAACTGTCTGTGCCACAAAATCCGGCTGAGCTGCTCCAGCTGCCTGAGGTGCTGGAGTCTGGAACTGAGGAGCTAGCTGCTCTGGTGTGCGGGTAGTAGGTGTCTAGGTCCCTCCCCCAACCTGAGAGATGGCCGGTGCAGTAGGTATGAGACCGACCTGAGCCACGCTCTCCATAAGGCCCACTAAACGGACCAGAGCGTTCTGAAGAACCGGGGTGGCAATGAACCCCTCTGGGACCTGAGTTGGTCCGACTGGAACTCCCTGAGCAGGAATCTCACTGGCAAAGTCTACCTGTGGGTCCTCTACCGGTGCTGCTCCTCTGGGCTGATCCCTGGCTCTGCCTCGGCCTCTAGCATGGTCTCGGCCTCGTCCTCGGCCCCTCGTAGGAGTTGCAACAGGAGGATCAGGCTGCTGACCGGTAGATAAGGAAGCACGCGTTCTCGCCATCTGCGAGAGGATAGAATAGAAAATCAGTTAGCATTTAGAATTCAAACCGCACGACAGAGAAGAAGAAATGTGAATTTATTCCTAACTTTACATCCTCTGGGGGATAAGTACAGACGTCTCTGTACCGATCCCTCAAACTCTACAAGTTTGTCCGTTAATTGTGAGACCTAGGCAACCTAGTGCTCTGATACCAACTTGTCACGACCCGAAATCCCACCTTTCAGGTCGTGATGGCGTCTAACTTTGAACCCGTTAGACAAGCCAACATTACTAGTTATTCTGATTTATTCCTTTGTTATTTAGCATTTGAAAAGTGATATACAAGAACAAATAGAAATAAGAATGCAGAAGATAAGAAATTCAACAAATTAAACAATAAATCTTACGAGATTTCCTAAAACATACCCCCAGAACTGGTGTCATAATTTCACGGACAGTCTAAGATTTACTAAAAATATGAGTCTGAATTAAACAAGTGTAGCTGTGTAGAAATACAAGATAAGTAGAAGGAAAGAAATAGATGGTGACGCCAAGGCTTGCGTACGCCTGCAGGACTACCTTGGTGTCGTCGTGGATTGAAGGATACTCCCTCACTCAATGTCCACCGGGTCCGCCTCCGTAATCTGCACAACATAAAGAAGTGCAGGTGTAGCATCAGTACAACCGACCCCATGTACTGAGTAAGTGCCGAGCCTAACCTCGGCGAAGTAGTGGCGAGGCTAGGACATGACAAACAATATCACCTGTGCAGTTTAAATAAGATATAACAGGATGTAACCACAAGAAATAAATAGTAAGTACAATGACGGGGGAAACATGCTGGGGAAAAGGGATAGCAAATACTGAAATGAAGGAACGAAGCAACAGTCCAAATATCCAAAAATAATAACGGGAATTGACAACACGAATTAAACAGTGAAGAGAAACGACACGGCATGTCCCCTCGTGCATATTTCTAGCATAACACGGCACGACATGTCCTCTAGTGCATAACAATATAAAAATATGGCACAGAATGTCCCCTCATGCATAAACAACATAAACATGGCACAGAATGTCCCCTTGTGCAATAAACATCACAATCACGACACGGAATGTCCCCTCGTGCATATATATATATATATATCATCAACACGGCACAAAATGTCCCCTCGTGCATAAACAACATAAACATGGCACAGAATGTCCCTTCGTGCATAAACATCACAATCACGGCACGAAATGTCCCCTCGTTCATAAACAACATAAACATGGCACGGAATAACCCCTCGTGCATAATAACATAAAACAACAGTTGGCATGGAAATCAACAAATAAGAAACCTTAAATGCACGGAATAATCAACAAGAATAATACTGTTCCGGCAAGGGACACAACTATAACCAATCCTACACATGTGTATAATCCAACATAATGTTCCTCAACCGATCAACTACTCAAAAATACCCACATCTGAGAATTTCCACAAAATCAATAACTATCAAATTGATATTAAAACCCATAAACATAGTAAAAGCCAATAAATATCATATAATTGCAAATTTCCAGCTCACGGTCATACTTGACAACAGCATATAGGTACTAGTCACCTCACCTATACATTGAACATGGAATAAACACGTAGCAATTAGGACCCAATACCTATTCCCTCAAGCTAAGGTTAGGCCAAACACTTACCTCAGCTCCATGAATGCAAATCAAGCCTCTACCACCGCTTTTCCTCTCGAATCCGACTCTGAAACAATCGTATTAGACATAATCGACTCAATAATATCAATAATTGTTCAACAATTCAATTCCAAAGCCTAATTATAGATTTTCCAACATTCTTCCAAAATTTCTAAAATTCGACCCCGGGCCCGTTTGGTCCAAACACGAGGTTCGGACCAAAACCCGATCACCCATTCTCCCACGAGCCCGAATATACAATTTATTTTGAAATCCGACCCAAAATGAGGTCAAATTCCCAAATATCCAAAAAGACCTAACTCTACCCAAAAACCCAAATTCTACCCTTTAATTCCATGATTTTAGGCCTAGAATCTAATAATTGTTGATGAAAATGGAAGAAAATGAAGTTAGGATTACTTACCTATGAAGCTATGGTGGAAAAGGTGCTCCAATATCGCCTAAGAGGGTTGGGGAAGAAGAAGTTTGATAAAAATGGGTTAAGTCCCGTGTAAGTATTCTGTTTTGGGGCTTTAAAATGACTGGGCGATTTTTGGTCTATGCAATCGCGTAACTACGGGTGCAATCGCATAGTGTAATGGAACTTAAGCTACGCGATCGTGGGTCTACAGGTGCGATCGCAGAGTATATTTACCAGCCCCCCCCCTAGCTCACCTACACCCCTATGCGATCGCAGGACCACCTATGCGATCACACAGTGTACCTGACTACTCCCCCTTCACAAAGCTATGCGATCGCAGCTATACCTATTCGATCGCTTAGAGCAATTCACCAAACACCAGCAACTGACCAAAACACCAGAAATTTTAAGTTCAAAACACCCCGACACCTATCCGAAACACACCCGAACCTTCGGGGCTCCAAACCAAATATACACACAACTTCAAAATATCGTACGGACTTATTCAAGTAATCAAAACACCGAAATAACATCATAAACATCGAGTTAAACCTCAAAATCAATGAAATTCCATTAAACTTCCAAAACATCTAAATTTTCCATTTTAGATCCGAATCACGTCAAACTAAGTCTGTTTCTTACCAAATTTCACAGATAACACATATAAAACATATTGAACATGTTCCGGGCTCCGGAACCATAATAAGGGCCCGACATCACAGGTTTCACATCAAATCTCATTTTAAAAAACCTTTACATTTTTCAGAAAATAATTTTCTTCAAAAATTCATTTCTTGGACTTGGGACCTCAGAATTCGATTTCGGGCATACGCCCAAGTCCCATATTTTCCTACGGACCCTCCGGGACTGTCAAATCACGGGTCCGGGTCCGTTTACCGAAAATGTTGACCAAAGTCAACTTTACTCAAATAATTAATGTAAAATCATCATTTAATCAATTTTCAACTTAACGGCTTCCCGGCTACACGCCCGAACTATGCACGCATATCGAGGTAAGATAAAAGGAGGCTTTTATGGCCTCGAAACACAGATTTAGCTAGAATGACACGAGATGACCTTTTGGGTCATCACAAGAGATAAGTGTGGACAGGTGGGATCGGGTTGCACGCTGCAACATGAGTAATAAAGGTGATATATTTAGGGAGGAGCAATAAGGGTGGATAGGTGGGAACGGGTTGCAACAAGGAGCAATAAGGGAGGACATTTACATTTTTACTGAATTTCAAAGAAAATAAAGATTTGAAAAGCTTAAAAGTTCATTTTACTATTTTTCATATTTTTGTACTACTTTTATTTAAAGATAAGTTTGGAAACTCGAAAATTATTTGAGAATTGGTTATAACTGAGACCTGAAAAAAGGCGACTAAGTATTTTAATTGTGTTGCAGTTATTATTTGTTTGTTTTAGATTCCTTCCGTACTTCATATATTATTGTCACATGTTATATTGTTAATGCCCCGCCATAGCCTCGTCACTACTTCGTGGAGGTTATGCTCGACACTTACTCAGTACATGATGTCGGTTGTACTGATACTACACTCTGCACTCTTTTGTGCATATCCAGGTACCGGCCAGCTGTAGAGACATTTAGAGCGGTTATTCAGTTACGCGGAGACACGAGGTATATCTGCCGGCGTCCGCAGATCCCGAGTGTCTTCTCCCATTTTTATAAAACTGTTTTATCATATTCAGGACATTTGTACTATTTCTTTCAGCCCAGTATTTGTAGTATTCTTTAGTAGTTCGTGAATTATGACACCAGACTCTGGGATAGTTCTTGATTTATTTATATGATTAGTTTCGTGGCTCGTTTTAATTAATTAATTATATTTCTCTTTATTATATTGGGAATCATTCATAAAAGTCAATAGACTCAGTTTACTTTAGATTATTTTATTATGTCTAAATTGACAAATAATGCAAAGTAATAATTGAATTCTAACATTGGCTTGCCTAGCAAATGTGACATTATGCACCATCACGATCCCTAAGGTTGAGAATTTGAATCGTGACAAAAATATTTTGGAGGAAAATAATGGCTATTAAGCCAAATATGAAATCAAGGGCTTTAATGATATTCCACCGGTGTGCCATCGTTGGGCCAATGTAAATGTGGCCAAATAGGAGCACTTAAATTACTCTGCCATCCTTGTTAATACATACTTATCCCAATACATTAAATGCAGCTAACTATTCTTGAAAAAAGACATCCATGATTCAATCCCATCCTTAACTATCAATCTTTTAGTGAGTTACTGGACGAGAAATTAAAGAAAAATTTAGCTGAAAGCAGATGCTATGATGATGCAGTGCGGATTGAGTTCTTGAGGGTTAAGGCAGAATTTGCCCCGCAACCACCTCTATTGCTGGCTTGTATAATTTATTTTCAAATACCACATTTAGTTAGAAGTATTCACGAGAATTTTAAGTTCAGCGATTGCGAGATACTATTACGAGTTACGTCCATTATTTATTTGTTATAATGAGTGGTGACTTAATATAAATATATAGACGTTGGTTTTAGACTTCAACCAACGTCTGTCAATTCAAGCAGTTGGTATAGAGTTTGATATGCAGGTCGGAAATTGTTGGAATTATATCAATTTTCAAGTCTTGGTGAGATGTAACGCTGTTGCTCTTTGTAGTTTATTTGGAGTACTAAGGAATCCTAGAAGTAAACGCATTAGAATAATTGGGGAAATTGGAACGGAAGTAGTAATTGTATAAAACGATTGAAAAGGCTGTTTACCTAAGCCTCTTTGTCGAAGGATATTTATACATTTGGGGACTTTGATTGCTTCAAGGTGCTTATTATGCCATTTAATAACGCATTCATTTTGTACCTAACTTACACAAACTTAAATTAATTATGACTTCTCTAACTTACATTAAATGAATTTATGGAGTTGTTTGTATTGAAGTTGCTCACCCACTCTCCTCCCGTGCCAATGTAAACAGTTTTAGAAGTCTAAAACTTTGAATATAGTTAGTTCCCATGTCTTTTACATTAGACTCTTCTTTTTTAGTCTGCCTAAAGAAAGTTATATTTACTAGATATAAACTTAAAGACACACAAATGTCTATGCCTTATTTTAAATACAAGTTTCCAAAATCTTTTTTTCTTTTGTAAATCCCCTTCAAAATTTAAAAGGGTGAGTAGCATGGTTTGAATAGAAATTTATATGTATCTTGTTTGTTAATAAGGTAGTGCTTGAATTGAATACATTGGTTTTTACATGATATGGCATTTCAGATTTCAAAGGGTTAGTAAACTACAATCATTCGAAGAACCTCTTACAACATATTTGGATGGCCACATTGGTATTCAAAATTTAGTTTCAAAGTGAAAACATATATCTTGTTGTTAGAATTCAATATTAAATGCATTGAGTTGAAACTAAAATGTTGAGTTTGGTAAAGGGAAGTGGGCCATGTTGCTTCACAAGTTCACATATTCTTCAAAACAAAGGTGAAATTGACTTTGATGTAAAGATAAATGGAGATGCAATGTTTTTTTTCTTTTTTTTTCTTTTTCTGTTGTGACATTTTCAACGTCTCTCAAATTAGAGGAAGATGACGGGAAAAACAAGCACAAACAACGTGTACCATAAGGTACCAGCGGAATAATACTCAAGTCTAAATTTTTTCAATCTATTTGAACCAAGAGAATAAAACATACACTAGCACATATGTGTCCAGGTAAGAGCTATACACAACAACAAATAGATACATATAATGTGAGAATGTAGTTTTGACCAATACAAAATTGCTCATAAGCAATTTAATTTTTAATAATTGAATTATTATTGATTTTTAGCAAATTTTTAGGAATTTGTACCTATTTCCGTTTCAACTAAATTTTGCATGTTAATTGCATATTTGTATCTTAATTGTATTAATCACATAAATCACAAAAATATAATTTTCTTTTGAAAAGTATTTAGGTTAGGATTATTACATAATTAGTTAATTGATTGGTCCAGAGTGTGTTATTTGGTCAATAGTTAGATTAAGTGGCTACTAGTGCAATTATGTTTTAGAAAATTAAGTCATTTTGATTAAATATTAAATAGGTAAAGGTTTGATTTTGCAAGAAATTTGGACTAAAATTGATTCAAAATCGGGTTGGACTAAGTAATTTTATCGGCCCAGTCCAGTAAAACCTTCGTCACGTCCAGATCTCTATACTTGGTCCACTCCATAGCCTACAACATAAGTAAATGAGATAGTCTCACCATAGAACTACGTCGTTTTTATGTTGAGAGCTTTTAAATAAAATAAAAGTTCAAAGATCTGATCTTTAAACCTAAATCTCAAATCCTCTCTTCTCTCTCTTCCCTCTGTGGTGGCGGAAAATTGCTTCTGCCACCTATCAATCTCTCCTCGTCGTCTACCACTATTTCACCATCGACCGAAAATTGTCGTGGCCGGCCGGTGACCACCAAACCCAACCACTTTCACACCATCTCTTCTCCAAATCTCCAAACAGTTTTCTTCCTATTACTAGAGAATCTCCCCAAATCAAACCCCAAAGAATGAAACCCTAAGTCGCTTGTCCCCTTTTGATATCAAACCAAATCCGAATGTCACAACCCAAAATCCAAACCAAAGGGGTCATAATGACGCCTAACACCACTCGCTAGGCAAGCCAACAAATAACAAAAGTAAAGGCAATACGAAACGTAAAATAATATGATATAAAAAATAAAAAATAAAACTTAGGAAAAATATATCAAGTCTAAAACCAATGACTATCTAACACCTCCCAGAAATCACCGAATACATGAGCACTTACAGAATAATTAAGTACAAAGTCTGGAATAAACAATACACTGTTCAAAGCAAATAAACAGTAACAAGACATTGAGATAGGTGACTCCAAGGCCTGTGAACATGCGTGCAACACTACCTCGAGTCTCCTTAACCATTAAGCTATTTCCTACTCTAGGTATCACTGGGACCAACACTAAAATCTGCACAAGAAGTGCAGAAGTGTAGTATGAGTACGACCGACCCAATGTACTCCGTAAGTATCGAGCTTAATCCGACGAGGTAGTGACGAGGCTAATACAAGACATGCACATATAAACTTGTGCAGTTAAGTAACGAAAAAATAATGAGAGATATAACAATAGGATGACAAGTAAAATAGCAGCAAGATGGTAAGATAAATAACAAGTATAAAAGCAAGAAGATATAGAACGAGAAAATAATGAAAGAAACGACTACGGTAATAAGAAATTTATGCTTCCACAAACAACTCCAAATATGCCTTTCAAAGATAATCACGAAACAACATAACCTATTCCTCAGTCTAGATAGTAAAACAAGGAATAAAAGATATCAAACAAATGACATGACATCACCCTTCGTGCTTTTACTCTCATCCTCACAAGCACGGAGACACCCTTCGTGCATATTCGTTCTTACTCACAAGCGCGAAAAAAACCTTCGTGCATATTGTAATAATATAAAGAAGCACGGAAATACCCTTCATGCACAATCACTCTTCCTCACAAGAACAGAAGCAACCTTCGTGCCATTCACTCTTCCTCACTAAGCATTAATATGTAAATCAGTACCAAGCAAGTTTGGAAGCTCAAACAATATCAAGAAGAGATATTGAATATAGCTTGCCATATAGGAAATATTCATCGCTTTGCACCAATAACCAAATCAACACTTCAATAGTTTTATTTATCCAATATCATAACAAGCTCAACCCGACTACTAACACGAATGGAAATAGTCGATGATTCTTATAATCTAGTTACAACATGAAAGAAATAATACATAAAATAACAAGATATAACTAACTAGTTCTACTCGCATGATCAACCCATAGAAAACACATATACACTCGTCACCTTGCATATATGCCGCTCCCAACACATATAATATAGAGCAATTCGAAACAATTACATCCTAAATCTCTCAAATCAAGGTTAACCAAGACACTTACCTTTTTCTGGCACCATCAACCCTCCAACACATCCTTTTGGTTTATCATAAGCCTCCAAATCACTCGAATCTAGCCAATTAATATTCAAATAAGTCAAATAATCTTGTGAAACTACCCTAGCATAAAAAAGGTTCGATCATTAACATATTTGGGAAAGTCAACAGGGTCGCACATGGTTGAAATCCGAAATTAAGACCAATTTCTGTTTACCCATTCTCCTCGAGCCCAAAGATGTAATGTGTATCTAGATTGGACCTTAAATCGAGGTCCAAATCCTCAAAATTAACCCTCATAAGTTTTTCCAAAAATCCCCAATTTTTACTCTTTAAAATACTAGATTTAGGGATAAAAATCTATGGATATTCATGAAAAAAAATTAAAACTAGGTAAAAGTTACTAACCAATAAAGTTGGGATGAAAATATATTAGAAATCTCCTCAATCCGTGAGCTAGGTCTAAAAAATAGAGAAAAATGGCTAAATCTCGATTTTCAGCCCTTTAAATACCTGGCATCAGGTGCTCTTCGCGTTCGTGAAGCACCTGTTGTGTCAGCGAAGAACACTGGACAATTAGACATGGAATTCGCGAAGGCCTCCTCGCGTTCGAGATGAAGAAGGTCCCATCATCTTCCCAATGATCCCAGGCCTACATGTTCGTGTAGGGACAATGGCGTTTGCGACGGTCAATCCTCCAAGGACATCGCATTTGATTTTCATCCATCCCGTTCGCATAGAGAAAAACACCACTTCTCCAATTTTCCCTTCGCGGAAGCTATACAAGCTCCGCGTTCGCGATGCACATCGCACCAGTAGCACATCAACTGCTGTAAATTGTGCAAAAGTGGTCGGAAACCACCCGAAACTCACCCGAGCCCCCCAGGCTCGACTCCAAACATTCAAAAGTATATGAACCCCATACGAACTAGCTTGTAATCTTTAACATCAAGAATCAAGAATCACACATTAAAACTCAAGAATTTCAAAGTTTGTAACTTTAATTTTTTAGCGTTTCACAACAAGCACAAAAATGGCCTCGGCCAGGGACCCCAATCAAACAAACGTACAAGTCCAAAATATTGTACAAAACTACCTGCCACGACCCCAATTCTAAACTGGCCGTGATGGCGCCTATCGTGATACTGGACTAGCCAATTATCTGCGAATAACATAAAGGATTTCCAATTAATACACAAATTTCCGATATTTCATAAAAATTTCCACTTTTTAAGCATTTTTAAACAGACTAAGATATGTCGAGTAATAGATACAACCCAAGATTCCGGAGTCCTTGGTCATGAGCATCTAAAGACAATACAAGTCTGGAAAATAAGCACTATAATAGTACGAAAGAGAAGGGCAAGGCTGCAGACGCGTGCAACTACTTCGCAAATCTCCGTGAATCTCTGGTATAATAACCAACTCTCAGTCAGCCCTAGCACCTGAATCTGCACACAAGGTGCAAGGAGTAATGTGACTACGCCAACTCAGTAAGTAATAAAAGTAAATAAGGTCTTAGAAATACGAAACACATAATAATACATCATAAATCCACAACAAGTACACTCTTTTTTTCAAAAATCATAGATATGTCAAATCATGACGCTTAAAGCCGATTTCAATGAAAATCATTTGAAAATGCACCTTTCCACAATTTCCATAGAAATCAAAATAATTCAGTATAGGAATGATAGAGTTCATAAATAGCCTCTCGGGCAAAAATATGAATAATAAACCGCCCCCCGGGCATAACCTCAGTTAGAATCAGTCCCTCAGCATGCCTCACAATCACTCGTAATCAGCCCCTCGGGCAACCTTACAGCCACTCATGCCTCCCAATCACTCGTCACTCGGCACTCGCACTCAGTAGGTACCTGCGCTCACTGCGGGTGTACAGACTTCGAAGGGGCTCCTACAACCCAAGCGCATATCAAGCCATCTCATGGCATAATCACTCAGGCTCTCGGCCTCTCACATATCATAAACAGTGCAACATGCTGCGGCGTGCGGCCCGATCCCATAATATCCTCACAACATAGGCACTCGGCCTCACTCAGTCAGAAATCTCTCAATGCCACTCGGTCTATTAATTAGACAGGGTACTCAACCAGAAATACCATTTTATATCACAAGAGTAGTGTAAATGAGACTAAGTTTCTAAATCAGTTAAACAGGAAATGACTGAGTGTAAATCATAAGTCAACACAGTGAGGAATAGCAGTAAACAGCCCCCAAGGGGTCCAAACAGGTCGGCACAAGGCCCCAAACGTGGCGTACAACCCAAAATATTAGAATAGTCTTAAAACATGAATATCATATGAAGTAGAATCAAATACATAACTTAATAGTTGCCACGGGACGGACCAAGTTACAATCCCCCAACCGTGTGCGCCACACACTCGTCATCTAGTATGTGCGCCACTCCAAATAGTAATAAAAATATGAAGTCCGAGGTTTCATACTCTCAGGACAAGATTTACAGTCATTACTTACCTCAAACTGGCCAAACTACTAATCCGCGATGCCGTTGCCTTGAATCGGCCTCCAATTTCTTCGAATCTAACCAAAACTAGATTAATATCATCAATATATGCTAAAGGAACAAAGCCCACTCGAAAATTATCAAATTTAACCAAAATTCCCGAAATTGGCCAAACCCGACCCTCGAGCCCACGTCTCTGAATTCTATAAAAATCACATCACAAGAATCCTCATCCTCCCCCGAGTCTATACATATAAAATACATCAAAATCCAACCACAATTGACCCCTCAATTCATCAATTTTAAGTCTCAAATTCCCAAGCCCTAAACCCCCAATTTTAGGCACTAATTTCCATGAATTTCACCTCTAATTAGTCAAATAACACCATAGAAACGAGTTTTAGGTCCAAAAATCTTACCTCCACGAAGTTCCCTTGATTTCACTCTTCAAATCACTCCTAAAAGTCTCAACCCGTTTGAAAACTTGGATGAAATAAGCCAAAATTCGCGAAGGTAAATATTTATATTTTCTGCCCAGGGGTTCTGCATCTGTGGTCCAACTTCCGCATCTGCGTCCCCCGCACTAGCGACCAAAGGTTCGCATCTTTGGACTTCACTTAAAGTCTTCCTTCTGCACCTGCGGGCTCGCAGGTGCGACTCACCTTCCGCACCTGCGATGCAACCCCAGCCAACCAACCTCTGCACCTGCGATGACCAAAGCGCACCTGCGATGGCCGCACCTGCGACCACCTTTCCGCAAGTGCGGAACACCAGAACAACAGTACACCAACAGAATTTCCAACCTTCAAATTCTCCAACGGCCATCCGAATATCATCTCGAGCCCCTCGGGGCCTCAACCAAAAATACAAATACCTTATATAACATTACCCGAACTTAGTTGAACCCTCGGAACACTCAAAATATCATCAAAACACCAATTTAATCCATGATTCAAGCCTAAGGATTCCTAAACTTCCGAAATTCGCCAACGATGCTGAAACCAACCAAAACATGTCCGAATGACATGAAAATTTGCACACACATCCAAAATGACACTACGAACCTGTCCCAACTTCCGGAATTCCATTCCAACCCCGATAACTAATTTTCCACTGCCGACCGGAAAGCGCCAAAAACTCAATTTTGCCTAATCAATCCTAATTCTACTCCGAACCTCCGAAAAACATTCTGAACACACTCCTATGTCCCAAATCACCTAATGAAGCTATCCGAGCCATAAAAACCACATTCCGAGGTCATTTACCTATAAATCAACTTACGATTGACTTTTCTAACTATAAAGCCAACTTAGGAGACTAAGTGTCTCATTTCTCTCCACAATCACTCCGAACCCGAGCCAACCGTCCCAACACAATGTAAAAGAGATGAATAATGCATTATAAAACAGAAAAAGGGGAAACGGGCTAAACTCTCGTAACGACCGATCAGGTCGTTACATTCTCCCCCACTTAAACATCAACAATCAACAATCACAACTCGAATAAACTCAATGACAATCAAATGGTACATCCCTCAACAATAGAAATTTGGAGTCAACAATTCCGACCCGGTGCAGAACACACACCCATACTGGCTTACCAATGAATAAATAAACTTGGCCGCCCGCAAAAAATAGATAACTCACCGAAAGTTCACAATGACTGAATCATGGCACGTACTAACATCTGACTAGCTTTGCTCGCATCTTCACAGTCTACAACCACAAAATAACCTGTTTATGAGAACTCTCAGTATCGAAGTCCATGAAGCGCACAAATCACCATATCTGATCCGGTCTCCACCACTCGAATATATAACACCTCTTATACTCAATCATTCCATGAGGGATACCCCAATAATTCTTCTGTGCCACCAAGAAACCTTGAATATCAGTAGTCGATCCAACAAGAGAGCGTCACAATACCAATAAAGCACCCATAGCTCCATACATTTCCCATTCCGAAATGTATACCCTAATCAAGCCACCCAATAGTGATATCATCTACCTAGTCATCTGAAATTGGACACGCTGCCTAAGAATTTATGACCTTCCTTCCAGAACTGAACTGAGACCTCACACATGCAATCTCAGTCTCTACACAACATACCGCATACACCATGCCATCCTAAGATAAATATGAGAACTTCATAATCCCTTCCGAGCCACAAGCAACTACGTACCCAACAAGTCAAGAACTTTACATTTGATCCTATCTAGAAGCAAAATCACTATATATCACATGCTCCTCACGCCAGTAGAAAATACACATCTCTAACCGTAGTAGAAACCACCAAGAACTCTCTGAATCCCATTTGTACGACACCAAACCGACATGACTGAATTCTTGTAACTCAACCAAGCTATGCATGTCACCAAAACCCAAGAGCATTTCTAAGAAACACCTGTAAAAACTCATTGTCTCATAAGCACCCAAAGAACTAATCACATCCCTTACCATACCGATCCGACCTACTACAAAGCTTTCCTATTTATCCAAGTTCCTTCTGACTTACCTTCGAATTGATACTTCTCCTTGCCATAGTACTGCAATTCTCAACCTAGAATCACCACACGAGACCCAAGCATAAGACTATACTGTCTAAGGCTCGTAAGCTGCTAAATGCTCTCTCAAATATCCCCATAAGTACCACATTCAAAATACTTACCCTGAAGAGACTTCCTGTGAATCTAAAGTCATTACCTTAACTTTCCTAATACTGATATGTAGAATCCATGATAATGTATAAATGCCACAAGTCTTGACACCCTCCAATGTAAATCTCAGTTCTAGCCAAATGCACACCTTGAATATTCCCAATTGTTACCTATACATATTGAATCCATTAGAACCGTTCTTGGGAGTCATCCACTCTACTCAAACCTCAATTAGACTGATCAAACGGACCGAACGACCGGTGCTCCATAAGCACTCCAACACCCCAGGAAGTAACCCCACCTTAATGCAACCAAATAAATTCCTGCCCCATGCACATTACATCCTTCACCAATAACAACTCAAGGCATTCCATGATTTTTATACACCCATAAAGCATAACACAACCCCTATCCAAAATTTCCTTTACTCAAGTCATCCTCGATCTCAACCCCTGCAGGTCATAACTGATTCACCAGTATACCTCGAACCGAACCCAACACATCACATAATCGTACAAGCAACTTATCACTAGCAGAATCCCCCATTTGGCTCAAAGCCATAGATCAAAACAAATAGTAACTCATAATGACCATACGCTAACACCGCCTCCATACCACAGTGAGATTCAACTAAATAGTTCATAAGCTCATATATAACTCAAACCATTTAACATACCAAATCATTTACAACCTTATATTCACCATATAAATAGACATGCCAACTTCCAAGAGCGATCTAAACTCAACTTACAACATATAATATTTACTGGTAAAGGAGTACTTTCTATAAAACCACCTAAGGATCACACAACCTCAGGACACCCCACGGGAGATAACTCCGCCTGCTTAGCCTCAAACTCATATCATCTCTATACCCTTCCAAAAATCATAGCTATCACGCAATCACTATACCCTCCTACATTTAAACACAACCAATGCCTATCCTCGAGGCATCAAGATACGCGGTATAAGAACCTGAAGCTAATGGCAAAACTAACACTGGAGCTATGTTCAAAGCAATCTTGAGCTTCTGGAGCTCTCTCCACGCTCGTCTAACCACCTGAATACCCTCACTGGACACCACGTGCCCCAAGAATGCTACTGAACTAAGCCAAGAATTCACACTTGGAGAACTTTGCATAAAGCTTCTCCTCCGTCAATCTCTATAACACCATCCTCAAATGCTAAGTATGCTCCTCCTGGCTACGTGGGTATGCCAGGATGGCATCAATGAATACAATAACGAAGGGGTAAAATTACTGCTGGAATACACTGTTAATCAAATACATGAACGCTACTAGGGCATTGGTCAACCTAAAAGACATCATAAACACTTATTACACAACAGGGAGATCCACTTCCCTCCACAACTAAACTACATGAGAGTACCTCCAATACACTCGCAACTCGAGGCCATATGTCATCTCAAGACAGAAGTCAAACACTCATTAGTTCTTGCTACATATCCAGCCAATCCTTTTTGTCACAATCAAACAATATGAACCCCTCTCATCATCGAATCACACTCACCACATAGTCACCCAGCCACAAAGTCCCACCAATAAGGACACAAACGGACATATAAGTCCCAAATGCATGTGCTCACACAATCAAAATCTAAGAACTCAAGTCATAGACAGAACCCGGCCTCAAGTCCTCCAGACTGGCCCATTATCAACATGCTAGAATCACTTCTCGCACCTCATTCATGGAAATCACAAGCCGTCATTACACAGCTAATACCGAGCGCTCACATGCGCATTCGAATACTTGATAGGAATTTAAAGAGTTACGCTTTTAGCTGAATAGACGGATTCGCACAAAAGAATTCAAGGATGTGAGATTTTTCCTAAGGGTTCAGATCCGCAAGACTCTACTAAACCTGCTCATGACCAGTGAGTCTTATGTAACCTAGGCTCTGATACCAACTTGTCACGACCCCAATTCTAAACTGGCCTTCATGGCGCCTATCGTGATACTAGGATAACCAATTATCTGAAAATAACATAAAGGATTTCCAATTAATACATAAATTTTTGATATTTCATAAAAATTTCCACTTTTTAAGCATTTTTAAACAGACTAAGATATGTCGAATAATAGATACAACCCAAGATCCCGGAGTCACTGGTCATGAGCATTTAAAGACAATACAAGTTTGGAAAATAAGCACTATAATAGTAAGAAGGAGAAGGGCAAGGCTGCGGATGTGTGCAACTACCTCGTAAATCTCCATGAATCTCTGGTATAGTAAATCAACTCTCAGTCAACCCTAGCACCTAAATCTGCACACAAGGTGCAAGGAGTGATGTGAGTACGCCAATTCAGTAAGCAATAAAAGTAAATAAAGTCTGAGAAATACGAAACACATAACAATACATCATAAATCAGCAGCAAGTACAGTCCTTCTTTCAAAAATCATAGATATGTCAAATAATGACGCTTAAAGCCGATTTCAGTGAAAATCATTTGAAAATGTACCTTTCCACAATTTCAATAGAAATCAAAATAATTCAGTATAAGAATTATGGAGTTCATAAATAGCCTCTCGGGCAAAAACATGAATAATAAACCGCCCCTCGGGCATAACCTCACTCAGAATCAGTCCCTCAACATGCCTCACAATCACTCGTAATCAGCCCCTCGGGAAACCTCACAGCCACTCATGCCTCCCAATCACTCGTCACTCGGCACTCGCATTCACACTTAGTAGGTACCTGCGCTCACTGGGGCTGTACAGACTCCGGAGGGGCTCCTACAGCCCAAGCGCTAATATCAAGCCATCCCGTGGCATAATCACTCAGTCTCTCGGCCTCTCACATATCATAAATAGTGCAACATGTTGCGGCGTGCAGCCCGATCCCATTATATCCTCACAACATTGGCACTCGGCCTCACTCATTCAGAATTCTCTCAATGTCACTCGGGCTATCAAATAAACGGGGCACTCGACCCAAAATATCATTTTATATCACAAAAGTAGTGTAAATGAGACTAAGTTTCGAAATCAGTTAAACAGGAAATGACCGAGTGTAAATCATAAGTCAACACAGTGAGGAATAGCAGTAAACAGAAGGGTCCAAACAGGTCGGCACAAGGCCCCAAACGTGGCGTACAACCCATAATCTAATAATAGTCTTAAAACATGAATATCATATGAACTAGAATCAAATACACAACTTAATAGTTGCCACGAGATGGACCAAGTCACAATCCTCCAACCGTGCGCGCCACACACTCGTCATCTAGTATGTGCGCCACTCCAAGCAGTAATAAAAATGTGAAGTCCAGGGTTACATACCCTCAGGATAGGATTTACAGTCATTACTTACTTCAAACTGGCTAAACTACTAATCCGTGATGCCTTTTCCTCTTAACTCGGCCTCCAACTGCTCCGAATCTAACCAAAACTAGATTAATATCATCAATATATGCTAAAGGAACAAAGCCCACTATAGAATTATCAAATTTAACCAAAATTTCCGAAATTGGCCAAACCCGACCCCCGGGCCCACCTCTCAGAATTCTATAAAAATCACATCACAAGAATCCTCATCCTCCCCCGAGTCTATACATATAAAATACATCAAAATCCAACCACAATTGACCTCTCAATTCCTCACTTTTAAGTCTCAAATTCTCAAGCCCTAAACCCCCAATTTTAGGCACTAATTTCCATGAATTTCACCTCTAGTTAATCAAATAACACCATAGAAACGAGTTTTAGGTCCAAAAATCTTACCTCCACGAAGTTCCCTTGATTTCCCTCTTCAAATCGCTCCTAAAAGTCTCAACCCGTATGAAAACTTGGATGAAATAAGCCAAAATTCGCAACGGTAAATATTTATATTTTCTTCCCAGGGCTTCCGCATCTGCGGCCCAACTTCCTCATCTGCGTCCCCCGCACCAGCGACCAAAGGTTCGCATCTGCGGACTTAAATTAAAGCCCCCCTTCCGCACCTGCGATCAAACCGCCGCACCTACGGCCTCACAGGTATGACTCACCTTCCGCACCTGCGATGCAACCCCAGCCAACCAACCTCCACACCTGCAATGACCAAAGCGTGCAGAACACCATAACAACAACACCAGCAGAATTTCCAACTTTCAAACTCTCTGACAGCCATCCTAATATCATCCTGAGCCCCTCGGGGCCCCAACCAAAAATACAAATACCTTATATAACATCACCCGAACTTAGTCGAACCCTCGGAATACTCAAAATATCATCAAAATACCAATTTAATCCATGATTCAAGCCTAACAATTCCTAAACTTCCGAAATTCGCCAACGATGCCGAAACCAACAAAAACACGTCCGAATGACCTGAAAATTTGCACACACATCCAAAAAGACACTATGAACCTGTCTCAACTTTGAATTCCATTCCAACCCCGATAAATAATTTTCCACTACCGACTGGAAAGCGCTAAAAACTCAATTTTGCCTAATCAAGCCTAATTCTACTCTAGACCTCCGAAATACATTCCGAACACACTCTTATGTCCCAAATCACCTAATGAAGCTATCCAAGCCATAAAAACCACATTCCAAGGTCATTTACCTATAAATCAACTTCCGGTTAACTTTTTTAGCTATAAAGCTAACTTACGAGACTAAGTGTCTCATTTCTCT
This sequence comes from Nicotiana paniculata, assembly GCA_005239505.1. Classification (NCBI taxonomy): domain Eukaryota; kingdom Viridiplantae; phylum Streptophyta; class Magnoliopsida; order Solanales; family Solanaceae; genus Nicotiana; species Nicotiana paniculata. The sequence continues at coordinate 22,828 of ML346614.1, read as the reverse complement.
CCACAATCGCTCCGAACCCGAGCCAACTGTCCCAACACAGCGTAAAAGAGTTGAAAAACGCATAATGTAGCAGAAAAAGGAGAAATGGGGCTAAACTCTCGGAACGACCGATCGGGTCATTACACTACCAGAATTGGCAAAATGCCAATATTTTTTGTTTACCAATAATGATGACCGTAGTCAACTCTAACCATTCTCAAGTTCAAAATCAAACTTTCTTTGGAAAGTTACATTTAAAATTTTCAGAAAACAAAGCGGACCACGCACGCAAGTCATAAATCATCGAGTAAAACTATATAAAGTCTCAAGTAACAAAATGGGATGCTACAACTCTAAACGACCTATCAGGTCATTACATTCTCCACCTCTAAAAGAAATGTTCATCTTCAATTGTACTTGGCTAATAAGAAGATGCAGATATATACTCCTCATATCGGAACAGGACTCCCAAGTAGCCTCCTTAGTCGGCTGACCTCTCCAAAGCATTTTCATAGGAAAAATATCCTTAGACCTCAACTTTCGAATCTGCCGATCTGGAATAGTTACCGACTCTTCTTCATAAGTCAATTCATCATCAAGATGCACCGTGTTGAAGTCCAAAACATGTGACTTATCACCATGATACTTCCGAAGCATAGAAACATGAAATACTAAATGTACCTCCGCTAGGTTGGGAGGCAATGTAAGCCTTATAAGCAACCTCTCCAACTCTCTCTAAGATCTTAAATGAGCCAATAAAACTCGGGCTTAACTTAACCTTCTTCCCAAATCTCATCACGCTCTTCATAGGTGAAACTTTCAAAAGTACCTTCTAGCCCCTCCATATAAGCCATAATATGGACATTCTTGTCCACATAACTCTTCTGCCTGCTCTGTGTTGTATGCAAGAGATCCTAAATAAACTTCACCTTCTCCAAAGCATCACAATCAAAATTTGTACCCAACATCCTAGCATCGCCAAGTTCAAACTAACCAATAGAGGAACGACATCGCGTACCATATAAGGACTCATACGATGCCATCTGAATGCTGGACTGATAGTTGCTGTTGTAGGTAAACTCTACCAATGGTAGAAACTGGTCCCACTAGCCTCCGAAATCAAAACACAAGTCTTCAACATATCCTCAAGGATCTAGATAGTCCACTCATACTGGCCATGCGTCCGCAGATGAAATATAGTGGTGAGCTCCACCTGCGTTCCCAACTCATGCTGAACAACTCACACTGAACAACTCTCTAAAAGTGTGAAGTGAACTATGTGCCACGGTCTGAAATGATAGAAATGGGCATACCGTGCAGACGAACAATCTCTCTAATATAGATTTGATCTAACCGCTTTAAAGTGTAGGAAGTCATCACCGGAATGAAATTTGTGAACTTGGTCAATTGGTCCACAATGACCCAAACAACCTCATACCTTCTCAAAGCCCATGGTAACTACCATAAAGTCCATATTAATAGGCTCCCACTTCGATGTCACCAACCTCTGAGTCAAACCACTCAATTTCTGATGTTTATACTTCACCTGTTGGCAATACAAGCACCATGAAACATGACCAATAGTGTCTTTATTCATTTTCTTCTACCAATAATGTTGTTTCAAGTCGCGATACATCTTCTTGACACCTAGATGAATAGAATACCGCGATTGTGACCCTCCTTAAGAATCACCGCTCTCAACCATCAACATTCAGAACATAAATTCGATACTGAAGCCGCATAATGCCATTATCTCCAATCACCACCTTCATTCCACCACCTCTCCGCACTGTGTCCTTTAAAACCAATAAATGAGGATCATCAAACTAGCGAGCCGTGATACACTCCAAAAAGGACGACTGCGCCACAACACAAGAATAACCCTATTAGGATTCGAGTTATCTAATCTCATAAATCTGTTAGCCAAGGCCTGAACAACCACAACCAATGGCCTCTACACTACTACTATAAATGCCAAACTACCCATACTTTCCGCCTTTCTTCTCAAGGAAACTACCATATTTGCCTTTCCCGGATGATACAAAATAGTGATATCATAGTTTTTCAATAACTCCAACCATCTATGCTGCCTAAATCAAATCCTTTTGCTTGAACAAATATTAGAGACTCCGATGATTAATATAGAATTCAAATAACACTCTGTATAAGTAGTGCCACCAAATCTTGAGCATATGCACAATAACTGCAAACTCCAAATTATGCACATGATAGTTCTTCTCATGGATTTTCAACTGATGAGATGTGTAGGCAATCACCCGTCACGACCCAAAATCCCACCGTGATGGCACCTAACACTACTTACTAGGCAGGTCAAATACAAATATGTAGAAATAACTTTAACAATAATAAGAAATAATCTCAAGTAGTGTAATGGTACAAATAAGTGAAGTTTAAATGTCATTACAGCTGAAATCCACCCAAAAACTTGGTGTCATCGAGCACATGAGCTCTATAGAATACTAAATACAAAATGCGAACAACATACTATACTCTCTAGAGTATTGAACAGTAAAAACATAAGATAAAAGAGGAGACTTCAAGGCCTGCAAATGGAACAATAGTGCTAACTCTAGATCTCCAAGCTAATCCAGATACAACTCATTGGCAACCACCGCTAACAACACCACCTGGATCTGTACGCGAAGTGCAAATGATGGTATGAGTACAACTGACCCCATGTACTCAATAAGTAGCGAGCCTAACCTCGATCTGAAAGTAGTGACGAGCTTGGCATGGTCCGATGCTCACTTTCCACATCCAACAATAGCAATAAGCAGAATAATAACATATAAAGAAAAAAAACTCAAATAATAATAGGCTCAGCTTAACACAATAGGAGGAAAATGAGACATGATTTTCAGATATAATAGTCAGGAATCAACTTTCATAGTTTAAATATCAAACATACAAATTCTCAGCACGTTAAAAGTCCATGGCACACAGTGCCCCTCAATCATAGTCTCAACACTCTCATGGTGGCTGGAAAGATGTCCATAGATCCTCACACACATACATATACCCACTTCCAGCACTGTACGGGTGCCGGACATAAGCCCCTTATCCAGCACTTTACGTGTTCCTGTACTCACAGGGCCGAAAGTAACATGAGTTATCACCTGAATGCGTAGAGAAAAATCCTATCCCAAGCAATGATTTGATCAAAGTCGACGAACATCATCACTCAGCCTAAATGGACGGATGCATGCGTTACCTCACTATCAATACCACTCAGCCAATATGGGTCCTGACATACGAATCACCTCACTATCAATATCAACAGGGCTATATCGCCCAAGGTTAGTCATCAATCTGCACGAGTCTCAATATAATCACATCTCACAGTAATGATAATCAAATACAACACAAAATATACCAACATGCCACAATTCTGCTCAAACTCGTGTCACATAGGGGCACCAACTACATGTGAGATAACATATAAAAATGCACAGAGAAAGAGACATAACACGCGAATTTAATATCATGACTAAAAAATATGATTATGACTAAGGAAAATAACTCAACATAGAAAAAGCGGTCATATAATGTCTCAACAGTAAGAAAATATCCTACACATGATTTCTAACACGATAATAGCTCACGTAGTCATAGAAATGGAGAAAACATGATATCAAAGAAAGCATGATAGCAAAATAAGGCATACAATAACCTAAGGTCTAACCGGATCATGAATAACCACGGTACACACATATATTCTCATCACCTCTCATATACGTCACCCCCACATACACCAAATATCATAGCCAACGGGGAAATTATCCTCAAACCAAGCTTAGGCAAGATACCTAGTTCATCCGGGATAGTGTTCAAGCGTCAAAACCTTGATCTAGCCCTCCAATCGCACAAATCCAATCCAAACATCATCTAAGGAAGTTAACAATGCTATGGGAAGCAATCCTAATCCATAAAGTTTGATATTTGAAGAAATTCACAAAAGTCAACCCGAGCCCTTGTGCCCGAAATCCAAGACAAGTATCAATATCCGATGAACCATAAACTACCGAGTCTAAATATGTAATTAGTTTCCGAAACTGGGTCCAAATCGATTCACAAATCCCCAAAATACACTCTCTTAAAGTGTAGACAAAACCCCCAAAATTCCGTTCATAATTCAAAGTTTAGGTGTAGAAATCCATGGGTAATCAATATATAAAACCAAATCCAAGTGGAAATCACTTTACCTCCAATGTAGTAGTGAATTTGCTCGTCAAAATCTTCTCTTCTCGATATCTAGGTCTCAATATATGAAGTAATAGGCGAAGTCTCAAAATTGGAAACTTAAATGCACTGCCCAGTAGTACACTATGCGATCATGGTAATACCCTCACGACCGCAAAGGTCAAACTTCCTCTAACTCCAGCTATACTTTAGGAACGTGAAGCCTTATACTCAACTTGATGGTCCACACTGCCTTAGCCTATGCGGACGTGACGCTATCCTTGCGAACGCAATGGCCAAAACCCCACTTGACAAAAAAGCTCGGAAAATGCGACCTCGCGATGTACGAATCACAAGTTAGCCAAAACCTTCTATGTGAATGTGGCACACTGATCACGAACACAAAGAATATTAGAACACCAGAAGTTTAGCTATGGCAAACTTAACCGAAATGGTCTGAAATCACCCCGAAACTCACGGGTCCCTGTCGAATCATACAAACGAGTCCCAGGACATCTCCCAAACCTATCCAATGTCTCCAATCACTATAATTTACACTGAAACCAAGAATTGTCAATCAAGATCAATCTCTTAAGTTCATAAACTTCCAACTTCAAACCCAACGTCCGATTCAAGCCTAACCAATCTAGAAAGAACCCGAACTTTGTACACAAGTCCCAAATGATGAAATAAACCTATTATAATTTTCCGAACAACAATCCGACCCCGATAATCTCAAAGTGAATTCCCGGTCAGACTTATGAAATTTTCAAAACTTTAAATTTCTAACTTTCGACAATTAGAGCCAAATAGATCTAGAAACCTCCAAATCCAAATCTGAACATATGGCTAAGTCCAATATCACATACAAACCTATTTCACCCATCAAAACACGAATCCGAGATTATTTACTCAAAAGTCAAACCTTGATCAACTCTCCCAACTTAAAGCTTTCGAATTGAGAGTTGCTCTTCCAAATCAACTACGAGCCTCTCGAAAGTAAAAACCAACCATACACGCGAGTCATAATGCATAATATGAAGCCACTTAAAGTCGCAAACCCCCAAAAAGTGCTAAAGCTCAGGTCATTACATCCCCCCCACCTAAACGTATGTTCTTCCTTGAACATGCAAAAAATCGTTCCAAAGTTGCCAAAATCACTGAATAACTCATCATACACATATGCACAGGGTGATCGCACATCACTTTATTCCGTATGATCCCATTAATACATACTGATAGAAAATTCTTCCTTCAACCTTAGCTTGAAATCATTAGAACCAAATTCTAACTTCTGGACCTCCCTCAAGATCCGATTCTTATATATATATATACACTGTATCAATCTCAAAAAGGTATATCAAAGCATAATTATACTCCCACTATGTAACCACACGACGCATCGCATAACTCATATGCCCATACCAATGACTTCCAACCACAATAACAACTCATTACAAAACTCGGCACTAATAATATGCCTCATAACACATTAAAACTTGTTCCAAACCTCGCAATACGACTAATGTTGAAAGAGACGTGTAGAAACTCATAACCACCTATTAAATCAATATGTCACGGAGTTCTCTCGCTTAACAAGAACCGTTTCCACATTCTTCTAAGCTTACATGTGATATTCTTCTTCCAAACATACATGATACAAATCTAATAGTACTGATTCCAGGTCCAATATCAAATACAATCAAGAACATCATAGGATGCGATCCGTACACCAACAAGAAACCATTTGAATATGATCAATAATAGAAAGAGAACCATAAGGCAACTACCCAATTATTTCAACAGATATAACCATAAGAGCATAGTGCAGTGAATCTATCCCACAAGGGCAAAACAAAACACAAAAAATGAGAACAAGGAATCATATCCAACACAACCCCGTTGCAATGTGCAATCCGATCCATACATAATACAGTTGCGACGTGCAAACCGATCCACACATCTTAATCCACACGGAATATCTATCGAGCCAGATCGCTCATACTCACTTAACACATATGTATCAACAACAAGAATTTAAAGCGCATAAATTCAACCATGGGGAGACGTATAGGTAATGCACTAAGGAAAAGGCCAAGCACAAATAAGGTACAATAAGAAAATCAACATCTTCGGAGCCATCTCGCTCAAATATAGTGACATGGTCTAAAAAGAACCAAAACATGTGTGTGAATAATCAAGTGGCCTCTCAACCCATCATGAAGAAACACATGAAACAGATCAAGGCAGGAATAACATCCATTCCGTCCGATAACACACCCGTAGAAAATGCTGCACTGAATAAGAGAATCTAATCCAGTGTAGAATACACTCTCTTGAGGTCTACCAATGAGCCTCCCAACCAACTCAGACCATCCCAAAATAAGTCAACAACCTTCAAACGTTCGTGGTGACACCATCCACGACACATACAATTAGGTGCCAAATTCTGAATACACTTGCACAGTCCGCATCCATAAGTATTGTTCGCCTCTCAGAATTATGATCTCCAAACTGCGAGAGTACCAAAATTGCAATACCTGATCTCTAACTCTCCCAATCAAATTACTTCGTAACACATACATAATCACTCCATGAGAGATACTCCCATAACCTTCTGCACAATGCAGCAAAACTTGAGCATCTATGGCTGCCAACCATGCGATCTATTTAGTAATAGTCCAGCATCTGCAATCAATACTCAAGTCACCTTTCACAAAACACCCCTTCTTAGGCAGTACAAAAATGGTGCTATCATACTCCTAAACATCTGAAAGCCCTCACATTGCCTTGAACTCATGATATTCCTTTTATAACTGAAGTGTAACCTTGTCCATGCAATCCTAAATCAACATAACTCACCGCATAAATCATGCTAGTATGTGAAAATACAAGAATCCCATTATCAACTCTGAATTACGAATAAGATACACACTCCATCAACCAGAAACCTTCCACTAAGCTTAATTCATGAGAAGAGATAACATGCAACAAAATTCCCATGCTTGTAGAAGGAATTAACTACAAGTCGTGATCATCATCATCGTAAACTCTTCCGAAACCACATGCACATAACCAAGACAGTCGAACTACATCCCTCTAAATCACCTGAATCACACAGACTACTAAGCCTGATTGTGATTCCAAAAAACACCTCTAAATCCCTAAAATACCAAAGGAACCGATCATCTCTATTACTATGCTAACCTAATCCACCGCTAAATGAAGAAAATTTCTTTCGATTACTCATGACCCGCCTTCACGGAAACATTATCCTTCCCCAGTACACTATGAACTTAATCAATACTATCCCAAGTGATCCCAACATGAAATCTTGTTATTCTAAGACTCGTAAGCCAATGTTTTCCTTCTTATATATCCAGTAGTACCTCAAACCCATATACCTTCTCTTAAGAGATATTCTATGAATCTGAAGTTGTTTCCTCCATCTCTCAAAAACCGGTTCGCAGAACTGACTATGATATAGAAATTCTCCAAGTCTCTTTCACCAACCATCACAGATCTCGAATCTTTAGTCACACACAAATCTTAAATCCTTAGATATCACATATTGAATCTTGAATCCATCAGAAGCTTCTCGAGAGTCACCCACACTGTTCTAGTCCCATTTATATAACCAACCATGCTGAACGATTAGTGCTCCATTAGCACAAGAACACTCCAAAAAGAAACAACTGAGTTAATCCTTCCCTTGCACACTACCTCCACATAAGGATATTGAACATATGTCCTTCCACGATCTCCACATATCACTAAGGTGAAATACAACACGCACTTAACAATTCTTTGCTCAAATCATCATTGAAGTCATCCTTCTAAGATCATATCCTAACTTAAGACGGTATGCACACCAAGATGATAATTAAGCACTCACAATCCCTTAGTATCCCAAGCAAACCCCTTCTCATCAAATTCGAACCCTCAAATATGGGTAGTCACCACCGATATGAAATTCCCTCAAATATTTGTCATGATCCCAATCGCATCAAACTAGCTCTAAATCCATGGAAACTCTACCACACAACCCATAATAATATTCCCTCACTTTCACATTAGTATATCCATCTTTCAAAGTAAACCACTCGGTCTCTAATGCTCATTCTCGACCTGCTAACAATAAAACACCGTGAAACTTGCCCAATAATGCTGCCTTGAATCATGATACCTCTCTGTAACACCTGGAAAAATATAATACCACTACTACTAGCCTCCTCAAGGATCATCTCCCTCGAATAATCAACACTAGGAATGCAAATCTGACCCGCAAGCCACAATACACCATCCCCACTAAGGACGACCCTTTTAGCAGTACTTCACACAGTGTGTTCCTTTGGATGAGCAATAGAAAACATCATACTGACGATTATTATTTCGCTCAAACAAGGATGATCACACAACAACACAAGCGAGAACTCTACTAATCTTAGAAATACCCAATCCCATAAATATATCTACCAGGGCCTGAATGTTACAAACCATATTCGCGTACGTTGGTTCATGCCATAAGTTATTCGACGTAAATATGAGAATATATTATCTTTGAGATGATAAGAAGTTAATCCTATTGGTCTTAAATTATACAAGAGTGTATAAGAGTGATTAATAAGTATTAGAAGTTAAACGAATCAAGGATGTTGTAACCCGTATTTTCAGGTAAACCTAGGGGTGATTAATATTCTCAAGAGGTCATTTTTAAGGTATTTGAATCATATAATATCCCTATCATAAGTCTTGACCTCAAACGAGTTATGAAACAAAAGTCGACAAAAGTTATCGCAACTTATGTTCATAATTTTACTTAAGCTTTAGGTCAAATGTTACTAAGCTTTTCTCCCAATTTTCTTGGGGAACACGGGGTGGTCTACCACCAACTTGAAGATATATGAGTCTAATTTCCAAATAATTAAACCTTTTATTAATACGACATCAGAGTAGAGAGATATATGCATTGTTGCGAGACTGCACAAGCTGCTAGGTGACAAGTAGGTGTGTCAACTACTTGGTTAAATGAGAGCCCTAAAAAAGGAAATTTCAGGTCGGAAAAAGAGCCCATTTAAAGTATTATATCCTGAAATTAATCCTCATTATATATATCACAAATAACAATACCTAAACCCCTTCAAACTTCCTCCCAAAAATTACCCACAAACCCTAATTGATTTTCTCTCCCTTTCAAGTTCTAATTGGGGGTAAAACCTAGAATGTGAAGAACCAAGATAAGGTATGAGTTATCCAGAAAATAAGGTATGTTTATTGCTCTCTATAATCCATTTTTTCTGCTGTACATTTATGGTAATTCATTCTATACTTGTAAGAACTCATGGGATGATGATCGAAAGTAGTGAGTTCGATTTATTCACTTGTAGCGGACTGTTTTGTGGACTGTTTTGCGATGCTGTTGGGCTGCGTGTTTTACTACTGTTTTGTGGAGTTTTGGAGGAGGAAGGGTTTGTATAAACACCATATAGATGTAGGGTGGTGGGCTGTTCCTTCGTCGTAACATTTCTGGGTCATTTGACACTACTACTGTGGTCGTTTTGTGTATGAAGAGATTGCGGTGTGTTGGACCATTTGGTAATTTTTTTGAATTGTATGAAGTCATATATGTAGTGGAGTTTCTGTCCGTTTTATCGTAAAATATGTTGTGGTCGATACATAATAGTTACGACGCTTAAACGATAACGATAGTGTCGTTTCTCTTATTGTAGATTAAGGAGTTGTGACATTTGCATAGCTTGAGGTTGGACAATATACATATAAGGTATGTGAGGCTATTCCTTTCCTTCTTTTGCAGGACTCCGATTATACATAATGCAATGAACGAGCTTCCAAAGATACTCTACTCTTAGAAGCTAGAAGTACTTACATTGTTTCCCTTCTTATGGAACAATTGATGTTGAGGTTGCTTCTCTTATTATTATGTTATCAATGTTGTTGGTACTTCATGATTATTATAAGATTCTTGATGAAGAGTTAATCCTAATAACGTGTACGGAGAATATCGACCTTACGTCACTCCGAAAGGTTCAAAATATGATTCCAATGAGTCCTACATGCATTATATATATATATATATACCGAGCTGCGCTATTGTCGGTCGGGTACAACACCTATTGTGCAACCATTGATCAATTGGCTTTTACCGAGCTCCACATGGCCGGGTACGTTTTATCGAGCCTATTACGGTCGGGTACAATATGATGATGATATTTCCCACAAAGGCGTATGTTTTAAAAGTTTATGTATATTTATGTATGTATCACGCATTTCATGTCAGTATCCCTCAGAGGTACACAGATGTTAGAGGTTGTATATACTCTATCCTCGTTTACATTACTGTTCTTACTTATGCTTTCCTACCTTACATACTCAGTACTTTATTCGTACTGTTGTCCTTTTTATTTTTGAACACTGCATGTCGCGCTGCAGGTCCTGATAGACAAGTAGACGCAGCTCCCCCACCACAGTAGGTTTCCCAGTTCAACAATTATTGGCGAGATCCCTTCTCCAGACTTGCCGTGGTCTTGGTTTGCATTTTGTTATAGATATTATGGGCATGTCGGGGCCATGTTTCGAAAATGTTGTAGAACTTATGCTCCTTTAAAGGCTCACAGACAGGTGTCGACTCATGTATTGTTTGGTATGCCTTGTTGGCTAATTTTTGTTGTATAGTCTTTCATGGAAGCGTTGTAGCTTGTACCTTATATGTAGTTTCTTGGCAGTCTTGTCATCCCATATTATGTATGTTCGTTCCATTATCTTTCATTGTTGATTGTTCATGATTCATATCTACCATTTATATTGATCTCGTCGGTCCTGAAAGATATTAAGGAAGGTTAGATAAAATGTACATCGGTGCTCGACAAGTATGGCCTGGGTGATAGTCATGATCCTCCAGTTTGGGTCGTGACAAACTTGGTATCAAAGCAAGTCTGTCCTAGAGGTTGTCTATGAGCCGCGTCTAGTAGAGTCTTGACTATGGATGTGTAGCGCGCCACATTTATAATTAGGAGACTACATGATATCTAGGGTTGTTAGCTTCTTCCTGGATCTAGATCGTGCGTAGAGTTGAGTCTTTAGTGTTCGTATCTAATATTAACCATGTTTTCTTTTAGCGATGCCTTCGACTAGGAAGCAAGCGATTAGTAGACGGCTTGATATAGCTACGGGAGAGGGTACCAGTCAGGTGCCTCAAGCCAGAGCAGGCCAAAGTGAGGATCGGAGTGAGATGCCATCTCATACCTTATCTATTCTGTCTCATCCAGAGGATATTAGGAGGCACCCAACACCACCAGTTCCTCCGTCTGGCACTACAGACCAGGATATGCAGAGTGTGGTGTAGTTGTTGACTAGCTTGGTAGCTGCTTAGGCTCAGAGGAAGAATACTAGGCTGTTGATATACCGGCTAGTACGAGAGTTCGTGATTTTATTAATCTAGACCCTCCAGTTTTTACCGGATCAGACCCCAAGGAGGACCCGCACACTTTTATTAATCAGGTTCATCGTACACTGTGGGTTATGCATGCTACTGATACAGAGGCAGTAAAATTGACTTCTTATCGGTTACAGGATTTAGCAGTTTTCTGGTATGATAGTTTGGAGAGATCCAGGGGTCCTAACGCCCCTCCAGCTGTGTGGAAGGAATTTTCTGAGGCCTTTCTTCGTCACTATTTGCCAGTTAAGATACGACGAGCTAGAGCTGATAAGTTTCTGAACCTTAGACAAGGTAATATGATAGTGCGAGAGTATAGTATGTAGTTTGATTCTTTAGCAAGGTATTCTCCCCATATGGTGGCCGAGATGAGTGATATGGTGCATCTGTTTGTGAACGGGTTGGGACCATATCTGATAAATGAGTGCACGACAGCCTCCTTGGTGGAGGGCATGGATATTTCCCGTATTCAGGCTTATGCCCAGACCCTAGAGGATCGTAAGCGCCAGCAAAGGGCATATAAGGATCAAGATAGGGGCCAGCATAAGATGGCGGGATTTGTAGGGTATTCTCATGACTTCTGAGGTAGTGTCAGGCCCCAATCTTTAAGGAGTTCGGTGCCACCTGTAGCTAGTGCTCCTCCACAGATTTAGAGGCCTCGGTATGATCGATTTACCTATTCTAGTCCAAGTCAGAGTTCGTGGGCATCATTCTTGCAATATCATATGGATACTAGTCATATGAGACCCCCAACACCGCGTTGCGATCAGTGCGGTAAGGCCCACTTTGGATTGTGTCGTCGAGGTTCTGATGCGTGTTATTCTTGTGGGCAGCCTAGCCATATGATGCGGGATTGTTCTAACAGAGAAGGTGGTGGTATGGTTCAGCCGACTGGACCTGTGTCTTGTTCTTCCTCATCAGTTCGGCCTCCAGCACAGGGTTTTCAGCAGTCGACAGGTCGTGGTAGAGGTAGAGGTGCAGTGTCGAGTTCGAGTGGTGCTCAAAATCGAACTTATGCTCTAGTAGGTTGACAGGATCTCGAGTCGTCTCTGGATGTTGTTACAGGTATATTGTCTGTGTTTTCTTACAATGTATATCCATTGATTGAATCGGGATCTACATTATCATATGTTACACCCTTTGTGGCTAATAAGTTTGGCGTTGATCCTGAATTGATAAGTAAACCACTTGCGGTATCTACTCCGGTAGGAGATTCTGTGATTGATAGAAGGGTATATAGAGGTTGCACAATGATGATTTGTAGTCGTCAAACCTCGGTGAATTTATTTGAATTACAAATGGTTGATTTCGATGCGGTAATGGGAAAGGACTGGTTGGCCTCATGCTATGTAAATGTTGATTGTCGTACGAAGATGGTTTGGTTTCAATTTCCTGATGAACCCATCATCGAATGGAGGGGGAACATTGCTACGCCGAAAGGTGGGTTAATTTCCTATCTCAAGGAAAGTAAGATGATCTCAAAAGGTTACATTTATCATCTCGTTCACGTTAGGGATGCAGAGGCAAAGCCTCCTAATCTACAACCAATCCTCGTGGTCAATGAATTTCCAGATGTTTTCCTAGATAACTCCTAGGCCTTCCTCATGAAAGGGAGATTGATTTTAGCATTGATGTGTTGCCCAAAACTCAACCCATATCTATTCCCCCATACAGGATGGCCGCGACAGAGTTGCAAGAGTTGAAGGCATAGTTGAAGGACTTGCTAGATAAGGGCTTCACTAGGCCTAGCATTTCACCTTGGGGTGCCCCAGTCCTGTTCGTGCGGAAGAAAGACGGGTCGTTAAGGGTGTGTATCGATTATCGACAGTTGAATAAGTTTACTACAAAGAACAAGTATCCACTTCCAAGGATTGACGACCTGTTTCACCAACTCCAGGGTGCCAAGTATTTCTCCAAGATTGACTTACGTTCAGGGTATCATTAGGTGAGGGTTAAGGAGAAGGATATTCCAAAGACGGCCTTCCGGACAAGATATGGGCACTTTGAGTTCTTGGTGATGTCGTTCGGGCTAACAAATGCCCCAACAACTTTTATGGATCTCATGAATACTGTATTCAGGCCCTATCTTGATGTGTTCGCGACTGTATTCATTGATGAAATTTTGGTGTATTCTCGTTCGGAGGAGGAACATGCGGGCCACTTGTGGATAGTATTACATATTCTTCAGAATCGTAAGTTATATGCTAAGCTCTCCAAATGTGAATTATGGCTGAACTTAGTAGCATTCCTGGCCATGTGATATCTGACGAGCGTATTAGTGTCGACACTCAAAAGATCGATGCAGTAAATAATTGGCGGAGACCTACAACACCATCAGAAGTCCGCAGCTTCCTGGGGCAAGCAGGATATTATAGACGATTTGTAGAAGGGATTTCCTCTATATTTGGACCATTGACTAAGTTCACACAGAAAGCTACTAAGTTCCAGTGGTCTGACGCTCGTGAACGAAGTTTTCAGGAGTTAAAGAATTGATTGACATCTGCGACAGTGCTCACTCTCCCAGAAGGAACAGAAGGTTATGTGGTATTTTGTGATGCCTCAGGTATAGGTTTTGGGTGCGTATTGATGCGACATGGGAAGGTGATTTCTTATGCATCAAGATAATTGAAGAAGCATTAAAGAATTACCCCCCATGATTTGGAATTGGCTGTAGTAATATATGCTTTGAAGATATGGCGGCTCTACTTATACGGTGTCCATGTTGACTTCTACCCAGATCAAAAGAGTTTACAATACATCTTCAAGCAGAAGGAGTTGAATTTTAGGGAGCGTAGGTGGATTGAATTACTGAAAGATTATGTTGTCAAGATATTGTACTATCCCAGTAAAGCCAATGTTGTGGTAGAAGCTCTCGTAAGTCAATGGGAAGCTTAGTACACATTGAGGCAGGTAGACAGGGGTTGACTAAAGAGCTTCATCAGCTAGATAATATGAGAATCAGATTGTTAGACTTTGATGACGGAGGTGTTACTGTACAAAATACATTAGAATCATCTTTGGTAGAAGAGGTAAAAACATGATAATATGAAGATCCTACCTTAGTACGATTGAGAGAGAGCATTCAACAGTGTAAAATTACGGCTTTTGATATCGGAGCAGATGGGGCATTGAGATACTAGGGCCGGTTATGTGTGCCTGATGTGGCAGGGTTGAGAGAGAAGATTATGATTGAGATTCATCAATATCGATATTCCATCCATCCCGGATCGACAAAGATGTATCATGATATTAAGGAGCAGTATTGGTGGGATAACATGAAGAAGTCTATTGCAGAATTTTTAGCCCAGTGTCCTAATTGTCAACAAGTGAAAATTGAACATCAGAAACCCAGTGGATTGCTTTAGAATATAGAGATTCCGACTTGGAAATGAGAGATGATTAATATGGACTTCATTATTGGATTACCTCGCTCTTATCATAAGTTTAACTCCATATGGGTGATAGTTGATCGACTTACAATATGTGCCTATTTTTTGCCAGTTAAGACAACTTACACAGCTGAAGATTATGTGATGTTGTATATCAAGTAGATTGTTGGGATTCATGGAATGCCAATATCTATTATATCAGACCAAGGAGCACAATTTGCGGCTAACTTTTGGAGGTCTTTTTAGAAAGGTTTAGGGACACAAGTGAATCTCAGCACTGCATTCCATCCACAAACAGACGGACAGGCTGAACGTACCATTCAAACACTTGAAGATGTGCTACGAGCAAGTGTTCTGGATTTCAAGGGGAATTGGGATGACCATCTTCCACTCATAGAATTTTCCTACAATAATAGCTACCATTCCAGTATTAAAATGGCCCCGCACGAGGCACTATACGGGAGGAGATGTAGATCACCACTTGGATGGTTCGAAGTCGGTGAAACAGAACTATATGGGCCAGATTTGATACACCAAGCCATTGAGAAGGTGAAATTAATAAAAGAGCGGTTGAGGACTGTGCAAAGCAGGAACAAGTCTTATTCTGATATCCTACGTCGTGATTTGGAGTTTGAGGTTGGTGATTGGGTTTTCCTGATGATCTCACCGATGAAAGATGTTATGCATTTTGGGAAGAAGGGTAAGTTGAGTCCGTGGTATATCGGTCCACACAAAATTCTTCGAGGAATTGGACAGGTTGCTTATGAGTTAGAATTGCCATCCGAATTGGAATTTTTCCACCCGGTATTCCATGTATCTATGTTGAGGAAATGTATTAGAGATCCTTATTGGTTTGCCCCTATCAAATATGTACAGGTTATAGAGGATCTATCAGATGAAGAAGTGCCAATGTCTATATTAGATCTACAAGTCCGCAAGCTGAGAATAAAGGATGTAGCTTCCGTCAAAGTATTGTGGAGGAACAAGAACATGGAAGATATGACATGGGAAGAAGAAGAGGAGATGAAGTCTAAATACCCTTACTTGTTCCAGATTCAAGATAACGAGGATGTCGGGGGGATGCAGGACGCATTAAAAGGTGAATTGGCTCTATGAGGTAAGTAGTAGCTTGAGAATACTCTTCCTTAATACAAAATGGTGATATACAGATAATGTACATATTTATAAAACTTAGTATAGCCTTGTGAGACTATGCGTTGGGTTTAACTGCTTGCAAGTTTGTCTAATGTACATTTAATAGGGGAAACTCGGCCGGACATTTCCGTTTGAATCCACGATGAGTTAGGCTCCCTATAAACCCTTACATTCGAGGACGAATGTTCCTAGGGGGGTGGGGGGGTGGGTGTTACAACCCATATTCATGTACGTTGGTTCATGCCATAAGTTAGTCGACGTAAATCTGAGAAGAGATTATCGTTGAGATGATAAGAAGTTAATCCTATTGGTCTTAAATGATACAAGGGTGATTAATAAGTATTAGAAGTTAAACGAATCAAGGATGTTGTAACCCGTATTTTCGGGTAAACCTAGGGGTGCTTAATATTCTCAAGAGGTCATGTTTTAAGGTATTTGAATCATATAATATCCGTATCATAAGTCTTGAAGTCAAACGAGTTATGAAACAAAAGTCGACAAAAGTTGTCGCAACTTATGTTCATAATTTTGCTTAAACTTTAGGTCAAACGTTACTAAGTTTTTCTCCGAATTTTTTTGGAATTACGGGGTTATCTACCCAAAATTGAATATATATGAGTCTAGTTTCCAACGCATTAAACCGTTTATCAATACGACATCGGAGTAGAGAGATATATGCATTGTTGCGAGACTGCAGAGGCTGCTAGGTGACAAATAGGCGTGTCACCTACTTGGTTAAATGAGAGCCCAAGAAGAGGCAATTTCGGGTCGGCCAAAGAGCCCATTTAAAGGCTTATCTCCTGCACTATAACCCTTATTATATATCACAAATAACCATACCTATACCCCTGCAAACTTCCTTCCAAAAATTACCCACAAACCCTAATTGATTTTCTCTTCCTTCAAATTCTAATTGGGGGTAAAACCTAGAGTGTAAAGAACCAATATAAGGGCTGAGTTATCCAACAAATAGGGTAAGTTTACTAATCTCTTTCATCTATTTTTTTTGCTGTAAATTCATGGTAATTTGTTCTATATTTGTAAGAACTCACGAGACGGTGATCGGAAGCTGTGAGTTCGAGTTATTCACTTGTAGCAGACTGTTTTGTGTTGCTGTTGGGATACGTGTTTTACTACTATTATGTGAAATTTTGGAGGAGGAAGGGTTTGGTGAAACACCATATAGATGTACGGTGGTGAGCTGGTCGTTCGTCGTAACATTTCTGGGTCGTTTGACACTACTACGGTGGTTGTTTTGTGTATGAAGAGATTGCGGTGTGTTAGGCCATTTGGTGATTGTTTTTACTTGTGTGAAGTCATATATGTAGGGGAGGTTCTGTCAGTTTCATCGTAAAATATGTTGTGGTCGATACATAATAGTTACTATGCTTAAACAATAACAATAGTGTCGTTTCTCTTATTGTAGATTAAGGAGTCATGACATTTGCTAGCTTGAGGTTGGGCAGTATATACAAGGTATGTGAGGCTATCCCTTTCCTTATTTTGCACGACTATGATTATACATAATGCAATGAACGAGCTTCCAAAGATACTCTACTCTTAGAAGCTAGCAGTACTTACATTGTTTCCCTTCTTATGGAACATTGATGTTGAGGTTGCTTCTCTTATTCTTATGTCATCAATGTTGTTGGTACTTCCTGATTCTTATAAGATTCTTGATGAAGAGTTAGTCCGAATAACGTGTACGGAGAATATCGACCTTACGTCACTCCGAAAGGTTTAGAATATGATTCCAATGAGTCCTACATGCATTATATTTATATGTATCTATTTTACTCTACCGAGCCACGCTATAGTCGGCCGAGTATGGAACCTATTGTGAAACTACTGATCAGTTGGGTTTTACCGAGCTCCACGTGGCCGCGTATATTTTACCGAGCCTATTACGGTCAGGTACGATATGGTGATGATGTTTCCCACAGAGGGGTATGTTTTAAAAGTTTATGTGTGTGTATATATATATATATGTATGTATGTATGTATGTATGTATATATGTATGTATGTATGTATGTATGTATGTATCACGCATTTTATGTCAGTAGCCCTCAGAGGTACACATATGTTAGAGGTTGTATATACTCTATCCTCGTTTACATTACTATTCTTACTTATGCTTTCCTACCTTACATACTCAGTAATTTATTCGTACTGACGTTCTTTTTATTTGTGGAAGGTGCATGTCATGCTGCAGGTCTTGATAGATAGGTACACGTAGTTCCCCTACCATAGTAGGTTTCCCAGTTCATCGGTTATTGGCGAGATCCCTTCTTCGGACTTGCCATGGTCTTGGTATGCATTTTTCTTATAGATATTATGGGTATGTCGGAGCCCTGTTCCGGAAATATTGCAGCACTTATGCTCCTTTAGAGGCTCACAGACAGGTGTAGACTCATGTATAGTTTGGTACGACTTGTTGGCTAATTTTTGTTGTATAGTCCTTCATGGCAGCGTTGTAGCTCGTACCTTATATGTAGTTTCTTGGAAATCTTGTCATCCCATGTTATGTATCTTCATGCCATTATCTTTAATTTTTTGGTTTTTCATGATCCATATCTATCATTTATATTGATCTCGTCGGCCCTTAAAGATAATAAGGAAGGTTAGATAAAATGTACGTTGGTGCACGGCAAGTATGGCCTGGATGCTAGTCATGATCCTCTAGTTTTGGCCGTGACACTGAACATCCATAGCCCAAATGCATTACCTCCGATTGAACAAATGCCAAACTCTGAATCGTGAATCAAGTAATCCTTCTTATGTGTTGCAACGGCCGCAACCTTAAACGATCACCCTACCATTGTGCTCCCACACCGCATCAAGACCAACGTGTGAATCATCACAATACATTGTATTTGGCCTGAAACCGGTGGACAACACTAACACGAGAGCTGAATATATCACAATTCATCCGCAAGGAGATAATAGTAGTCTGACCTCATACACAAGGGGAATACATCCTACACCACACTTGTATCATCATCAAAGCTCGACGGTGCCAAACTCAAGCCGAGTAGTCAAAATCGCATACAAAATGAGTAGGAAAGGACTGAAGATATAGGATTTGAGCTGGGATAAAGTTGCTCGACAAGGAATCAAGAAACAGAAAGTTTTGTAAAGCCCTATAGCCTCTCGAAGATAAGTACAGACGTCTCCGTACCAATCTGTAAGACTCTACTAGGAGTGCTCATGACTCGTGAGACCTATGCAACCTAGTGCTCTGATACCAACCTGTCACGACCCAAATCCCCTCAGAGCTGCGATGGTGCCTAACACTTATTGCATGGAAAGCCAATAATAAATATGCAAAAATAACTTTAACTATATAATAAATAATCTCAAGTTGCGGGATGGTAAAAATAAGTGATGTTTAAAATTCATTACAACTAAATCCATCCCAAAACCTAGTGTCACCGAGTGCATGATCTCTATAGAATAATAAATACAAAGTTTGAACAAAATACAATATTATCTAGAAGACTGAATAGTAAAACACATAAGCTAAAATAGGAGACTTTAAGTCCTGCAAACCGAACAATAATGTTGCCTCGAGATCTCCAAGCTAGTCAGGATACAACTCACTAGAAACCATCGCTATTACAACACCTAGATCTGCACACAAAATGTAGAGTGTAGTATGAGTACAACCGAACACATGTACTCAATAAGTAGCAAGCCTGACATGAAAGTAGTAAAGAGATTGGCAAGGTTTGATGCTCACTTTACACAGCCAATAATAGCAATCACAGTAGAATAATAGCATATATAGAAATACAGTGCAAATTAAAACAAGCTACGCTTAACACAACATGTGGAAAACTAGACATGCTTTTCAAATATAACATTCAAGGCATCAACTTCAACAAAGTTCACTTACATAGGTATATAACAAGATAAAACTGTAATATAAGGCTCTAAACATCAAGTAGAGATATCAAATACCAACTAGCATAAGGAATAATATAACTATATGCCTACATGCTAGCTATACATGCCAAATCAATAATGAATCACAATTTAAATATCAAATGAACAAAATCTCAGTACGTTAAAAGTGCCTGGCACATAGTTCCCCTCAATCATAGTCTCAGCACTCTCACAGTTCCTAGCAAGATGCCCATAGATCCTCACATATACACATATACACAATTTCACCACTATACGGGTGCCTGACACAAGTTTCTCACCCAACACGTAACGTGTACCTGCACTCACAAGGCCCAAAGTAACATGGGTTATCACCTGACTCAAGAGAGGCGAATCCTAGCCCAAGCACTGATCAGATCAAAGCCAACGATCATATAACTCAATCCAATGGCTTGGCATACGCGTCACCTCACTGTTAATACCACTATGCCCAATATGGGGCCTGGTGTACCCGTCACCTGACAATCAATATCGACACGACTTTGTAGCCCAAGGACAGTCATACAATCTGCTCAAGTGTTAATATAATCATATATTACAGTGACGGCAATCAAAGACTGCACAATATATACCAACGTGCCATAGTTCAACTCAAACTCGTGTCACACACATGGGCACCAATAAAATGTGAGATAACATATAAAAATACATGGAGATAGAGACATGACATGGAAATTTAATATCATGATTGAAAAATATGACTACGGCTAAAGAAAATAGCTCAACATAGAAAAAAGGTCATATCATGTCTCACCAGATAAGAAAATAGCCTAGACATGATTTCTAGCATGAATAATGGATCACGTAGTCATAAAAGTGGAGAAAATACGATATCAAAGAAATCATGATAGAAAAACAAATCATATAATAGCCTAAGGTCTACTCGCATCATGAATAATCATGGTGCACACATATACGCTCGTGACCTCACATATACGTCCAGCCCAACATATATCATAACCAACGGGGAAATTACCCTCAACCAAGCTTAGGCAAGATACTTACTTCATCCAGGATAGTCTTCTACCTCGAATCGCGTCAAAACCTCGATCTAGACCTCAATCGCACAAATCCATGCCAAACATCATCTAAGGAAGTCAACAAGTGCATGGAAGCGATCCCAATCCACAGAGCTTCGGTCTTTGAAAAAATTCCCAAATATCAACAAAGGTCAACCCAAAATTCGAAACCAAAACCAAAACCAAAATCTGATGACCCATAACCTGCCAACTCCAAATATATAATTAGTTTCCAAAATCGAGTCCAAATTGGTACTCAAATCCCCAAAATGCACTCTCGTAAAGTGTAGACAAAAACCCCAAATTTCCTTTCAAAATTCAAAATTTTAGGTGTAGAAATCCATGAGTAATCACTTATAAAACCAAATCCACATGGAAATAAATTAACTCCAAGGTAGTAGTGTAATTTCTCTACAAAATTTCATATTCTCAAAGTTTCGGGCTCAAAATATGAAATAATGGGCAAAGTCCCGAAATTAGCAACTTAAATGCACTGCCCGATAGTACACTATATAATCGGAGTAGTCATCGCGATCGCGAAGGTCAGATTTCCTCCACCTCCACATACGTTTCACGGACACGAAGCCTCCTACGCAAACGCGAGGGTCCATATAGCCTAGGCCTACACGAACGCGATGCTTCCCTCGCAAACACAATTGCCAAAATCCACTTGACAACGAAGCTCCGTGAACGCAACCTCTTCATCGAAAACACAATGAAAAAAATCACCAATTAGCCAAAAATTTCTATGCAAATGTGACACACTAATCGAAAGCGTGAAGAAAATCAACATATCAGAAGATCATCTATGCCAACTCAACCAAAATGGTACGAAACCACCCCAAAAATCACCTGAGTACCACAGGACCCCGTCCACTCATACCAACAAGTCCCAATACATCCTCCAAATCTATCCAAGGGCTCCAAACATCATAACTAATACCAAAAACAAGAATCATTTATCAAGATCAATCTCTTAAGTTCATAAAATTCTAACTTCAAACCAAGCATCTGATTCAAGCCCAACCAATCCCGAATGAACCCGAAATTTTCTTACAAGTACAAAATAATGAAATGGGACTACTCCGATTTCTGAAACAACAATCCGATCCCGACAACCTCAAAGTCAACTCCCGATCAAACTTATAAACTTTCCAAACCTTCAAATTTCCAACTTTCGACAATTAGAGCCAAATCCACCTAGAAACCTCCAAATCAAAATCCGAAAATATGCCTAAGTCTAAAATTACCATACAAACCTATTGAAGCCATCAAAACACAAATAGAAGATAATTTATTCAATACTCAAACCTTGGTCAACTCTTCCAACTTAAAGCTTCCGAATTAAGAATTACTCTTCCAAATCAACTCCACACCTCTTGAAAGTAAAAACCAACCATACACGTGAGTCGTAATGCATAATATGAAGCCATTAAGTCTCAAAACCCCAAACAAAGTGCTAAATATCAAAATGACCAGTCGGTTCATTCCACAACTGTAACATATATTTATACTGCGGCGTGCAGCCCGATCCATATAATAGTCGACTGCGCTCACTGGGAGTGTACAGACTCCTGGAGGGGCTCCTTCAGCCCAAACGCTATATCTGTTGTGGCGTGCATCTTGATCCAATATGCATATTGTTGCGGTGTGCAACCCGATCCATATATATAATATATATATATAT
>ML346612.1:40439-76648 GCA_005239505.1 Nicotiana paniculata | reverse complement strand
CTAGTCATGGGTCAATGTGCATGTATAAATGCATGAAATGCATATGAAATACGTTAATAAAATTTGTCGGTACGTCATAAGGCCATTATGCCTTTGATTAATATCATGAAATAAACTTTATCATCTTATATATTTTTGAGACCCATGAATAAATGGTAGAATAATATGACATGTGGAAGAATAAGAATATACATATCTTTAGCATTTCTACGAATAGACTATTTTATGGAAGTTATGCCTTTTCTAGTTTGTTCATATAGATCATTCCAAAAAGAAAGAAGGGATAGACTTAACATACCTGGACTGATTCTCTTGAAAATTCCTCTAACACACGTTTTTTGTTACAAAAACGTAATGGCGGATCGAAGTAGGGAAAAATCCGTATGATATTCTTGAGAAGGGTTTCACCGTACTCCCTTAGAATCGCAAAATCTCGTTGCCTTTATGTAGTATGACTTTGTATGAAAGCTCGCGTTTTTTTAGAATTCTTGACGATCCATGAAAGCCCATGTTACTGAATTTTTTTGAAAGCTCATGTTATTGAAATGAAGCTCACGTCCAGGAGTTCAAAAATGAATCCTCTGAAGTTGTTTCTCTTTTTGTTGTATACAAATGTTATTTGCTTAACTTTGCAAAGTTTTGCACTTTTCCAATAAAGAGATTAACCCACCTTCAAGTGTAACAAAACTTATCATTTGATCTAATGACTCGTTGGTATACATTGCCACCTTGGCTAAACTTATGCCATGTGGCAATCCCAAAAAAAAGCTCTTATCCACTTAATACCATAATTATCTCCACCATTAATCAAATATTCACATAATTGAGAATTATCTCAAATTACTTAAAATACTATTCATTTTTAGCACACCTTATACACCTTACTTCCATGGCCATGTGGTACCTTGTATGGTACTAGTCCAAAGATACCGGGTATTTTAACTCGGATCGTATTTTCTCCCAAAATGTCATACTTTGACGAAATTCTTTTTCTTCGATTTGCTTACCTTCTCACCCTCATAAATTTACTCATTACTTGGTTGAAATAACATAGAATGCTTATAATCTTAAAATAATCGCATTCCCAAACTTACGTCGATTAACTTTCGATGAAACCTTAACGTACGAAAAATGGGGGATGTAATATCTCATTTTCGAGCTTTCACCAATTTTCTTATGGCATACTTTTACATACTGAAATATGGGGTGTAACACCATTCCCCCTTTTGGAACATTCGTCCTCGAATGTTGACTGATACACTTATCATTCTCATAACCCATAGCTCTTACGAATACTTTAATACTCATTTAGGAAAATGTTCTGAGAACGAATCCCAAATGCTAGGGAATTCTCCCTTTTAAGACTCTTTCTCACACCACGACTTGTAATCAGAATCCTTCTAATCATGTAACTATTGCTACTTTCTATCATGCAGCCTTTACGACTCTAACTTTGTATGTGCGCCTATGCGACTCTTTTCTCCTCTTTTCTCCATCTTTTAGCCAATCTCTATGCTTCACTTTGTGAACATATACAAAATTATGTCAAGTTTTCCTTCTGTGTGTCATTAGCCTTATTACATTTAAGTAGGCCATACTATACCATAATTCTTACTTCGATTTATCGTTGCGGAGGTTTGCTACCAAATTTCAACTTACTCTTGTTTCTTATCCCATATGTATAATTCCAAGTCCTTTAATGCATCCTCTTTACTATTCATCTTAAGAATGGTGACCTAATCTCATCTCATACTTTGTGACTTTTGTCCGTCCATTATGATATGCCACAATTTTTACCTACAATATACAACTGATATCTTGAAAATTCTTACGTAAAACCTTACCACTAGGGCTTATATTGCATCGAAGAATATTTGAAGTGATATCCATAATCGTATTTCATAGTATCTCGATGTGATTCACCTTATGGGGCTGATACGATCTCGTACAATATGCGAAATCATTTCTTTTTCTCCCTTTTTTTTCATCAAATCATTATTCAAACGAAGGCCCAAATGTTATATTTTGTTTGTCACAATTATACCTTCATTTACTAGGGCAGAATCCCATCTCTTCTAATTGCTGCTAGTCTTAGTCTCCTTTGAGTTCATTCGGCTATACTGAGCCTTCTATAACTTAGAGAACCCATCAGCTCTCTTGTTTTCATGGGCTTAACCCCGAGAACTTATTCATTTTTTTCACCTTGTCACTCACCTTTTCTTATTCTTACTGTTGTCTTCCTAAAACCTTGTCGTTTTATCCTGCTTTAGCTTGCGACCTACATATATCCATTTATACTGCTCGCAATCTTGCTTCACCATTGATTTTCTTGTATTATTCTGGAACATCAAGCGAGACATCTCATCGTCTCTATCTTTTCTTTACTCTCTTCGCTAGATATCTTGATGCCTAGAAACCATAGGATGGAAAGTATACCATTGACGGTGCTGTTATCGTTCCCGGATGGTGAATCTCTGTGCTTATAGTCTTCTATCCGAAGTATGGACTATTCACAACCTTCTGCATTTGAGTATCTTGTACGTTGTTTACCTTTACCTTATTGACCTTAAAATATCGCATCACATCTTGTATTTCTTTCATAACCTCCCTTCCACATAGGTATGATTCACATCCACAACTCAGAGCTTTATTTTAATACTATAATCAAGTGCGAGCTTCATACTGACTTCTTATGAGGCTGTTACTTTTCTAATTGGCTTTATCGTAGAGTTGACTATGGTTGTTGTACTATCTCTCTGGTACCTCTGATATTAAGGTTGATCCTGCAATGTTCTCTATCATGATTTCTATATTTTTCTAGGTCTTATAATCAGAATCTTGATTTACTTGGTTGATGTAACTCTTTAGTTTCCTTCCCCTTTGATCAACCTTCGTGTAGTCTTATGATATCTTCCGATCTGTGGCTCATGGTATTAGCTAGTACTTTAGTCTTGCATAGACGCTATAGAATATGCAGGATATAATCTTCTAATAATTACCGAATTGTTCACAAGCCCGTCAGAAGCAACCTCAGCAGAAAGCCACTCTTCCAGAGTCTCGTCCATCGTCTACTTAGGCAACTATTTAATAGCCTTTAGAATTCTTTGTCTATAACCTAGACTCAATTCTTCCTTTTAACTAATATTGGAGTCTTTCACGGCTGTATGATTATCAACATATATGCATACTCCGAAATCGCAAGTGCACTTATAACGTAACCAACTTTGGATCATTGATCGAATAGTTCCTTTCGTTCCTTTTCAACTTTCTTTAAACGTAGATATTATTTTTATTGGTCTTCTGCTTCTTCGTTGCATGCATACTTACCTTATCTTAGTTCGCACGAATGCCGGAATTTTCGTACAACTCATATGATCTTGAATATTTCTCTTGACATTACTTCCTGTTCACTAGCCACGGTAGCTTCCTGTTTCTTATGGAGGACGTACAATGTTGTTGTACTCTTGTTACAAGACCATTTTCTCTTTAGGTCATTGTACTTAGGTTAAAGCCTTATTCCTCATTTCCTCAGTTGTTCTTTCATGGTAGCACTTAGGGAGGACCCTTTGACTTTTGTAAAGCTACGAGCTTATTACATTGTATAACCAATAAAATTTTGGATGTCCTTCCTTGCCTACAATTATCCGTAGTTAGTTACCTCCACGCCCTTGTGCTTGTAGGGTTGCTTTTGAACTGATATTTTGTATGTCTTCCCAGTGGCACTATCTTTCATTCCCACAATACTCATACGGTACCTTTAACAACCCCAACTCCTATCTGAATACTTCTTAAGTATTACAATGACGTTACTGCGAAGCTGAAGTTCACTATATTGGATTTTACTATGTTTATCTTGCACGATCTACTGACTCCTCTGTAACCTCCTATTTGGCCATAACTAGGCTTTTCCTTAATCAACTACGAACTACTCCTTGGCCCATTCTCATATCAATTTTCTGCGTAATCCTTCTTGGGCTATCTCCTTTGTTTTAACTAACTGCTCACACCAGTTCCTTATCTATTACTAACATTTCGGGCAGGAACCTTTACTTCTTATCCTTGACATCTTGTTTGCATAATGTTCTGGAATCGTAGCATATATGTAGGCTTGGGATAATTTCAATCTCATCCCTTTTTCATTTTTTTTCGCATTCTTCCTTTACCATTCCATAATTACTAGAACCACTTAATTCTGGATTAACGCCACATCATTCCATATTCCCCCCTTTAGGGGAGTACTAAGAGTTGGAACCATGACGATCTACCTATAGATTTTTTTCTCTCTTCATCTTTGGCATCCTTTCACATCAACAATGACCCTTACTCGCCTTGCGATAATACTTTTGTACCAAGAATAACAAAAAATTTCACTTGCAATGGTGACACTTAGTGTAACTGGTACATTCAGTCCTTTAAGCTTAACTTTGCTCATATTGCTTGCTTTAGGGAAGCGTCTCTCTGAACGACCATTCTCTGAATTCATCATGGATCTTCTGATGTTATCCATTATATCATTGCCGGATTCATGTTTAGTTTATCTTGATCACCAGCCAATACTGATTTCTAGTACTCTGGGGTCTAAATTTTCCTTCTGGTAGTCGCGTTGGAGTCACAAACTTATTTCTCGAAATGAGGATACAAATTTATGGCCTATACTCTTTTTTTGTCTCAATGTCCCTCACCTCTCGTGTTTTCATTTTCTTTTGCTATAGGCTGTGTAATACTATCACTTTTTTTATCTAATTCCATCCATGTATCGCATCTTGATCATAATGCTTTATTAACTTTCTTCTTATTTCCCTGCTATTACTTTATTCTGAAAACTGCAACAAGATATTCTTTTGCTTTTCTGCTCCCATTTTCTCCATCTATTGGCTCTTCGAATTTCAAAACATTGTTTCTCTACTAGGGACGGAAGTCACACTAAGATAGTATTTACCTTTCCAGGATTCCAGTGCATGTCTTTGTAGTACTCATATCTAGTTGTACTATTTTGGAGTGCAACATTGAGGTATTTTACCAGGAGATGTACTAGCACATTTGCAATATCCTTCGGAAAAGTCAACTTATGCAAACAATCCATCCATCATTTTGGGTTACTCTAACCCTAATCGGATCCTGATATCCCGTCTTCCTCTTATACTACTTTTGTTAACCCCCCATAGGGCATAACTGGAATGGGTGTGACCAATTGTACATACCTTTGTTACTATTAGAGGTAACTCAAAATGCTTATATCTTTATGCTTGAGTTGAAAATACCGATAATCCTCATTAACTATGTACCTTGTACCTTTTCTTCACCTTGCTGGAACTTATCTCTACTTTCCGATTCTTTTTTTCCTTTATATCGTAAAAGAGGATTGGCCTTATTGCCTTAGGCATTCTTATCAAGAGGCTTACATATCTTAGTATACATATGGTCTGCTGCATACTTCATATTCATCCATCATAAGCATGATGCAAAAATCGAGTTCTTCTAACTCAACTCTTCCACAACTATATCTCTTACCATCTGTCTTTCTGGATGTAGGCATCGTCATATTATGAATAAGATAGAGTTTAGAAAGTTGAGTTCTTACAACTGAGCTCTACCACACGATCTAGAGTAGGAACAGAGTGACAATCCTAAATGCCCTATAGGCTCCTGCTTATAAGTGTGGTGCACGACATACCCATAAACAAGACTCTACTAGACACGACTTGTAGACTCCCTAGGACAGAGCTGCTTTGATACAACTTTTGTCACGACCCAAATCGACGGGTCGCGATGGACACCAGGTACCTTTCTCAATCGAGTACCAACATAACGTATCTTTTCATGTCATACTATCATAGATAAATGAGCCAGAAGGCTGCCGTGAGATAAGTGGAATACAACATGTGATACCAACTTATACATAAGACATACAGGCCTATAAGACCAAAATAACCACTCGTATACTGAACATAGGCCGAAAAGGCCATACAATCATTTACGTACATGACATCTGTCTACAAGCCTCTAAGAATACATAATTTTCATATAGGTTGGGAGAAAGTCCCACTATACCAAACAATACACGTCTAAATTATACTAACCAAACAAGCAACTCCGAAAAAAATGGAGCGCACCAACATATTTTGCTAATCTGATGGCCTACTTGGAGGGCTCTCAACCTGTTTATCGGGACCTCCGGGCATGAATTGCAGCATCCCCAGACAAAAGGAACGTCAGTACGAATAATGTATCGAGTATGTAAGGCACATAAATAAGTACATAACAAACATGGAAGGAAATATAGGGTAAATGACTCAACCTGTAACTTTGGATAACTCTGTAAATTATGAAATAATTATAGTGTCATGCATATGGGTATGAATGTCATGTAATGCATAGGTACATGTTTCATAACATCATCAGGCCTCTGAGGGCATCCCATCATATCATCTCAGCCACTGTGGGTAAAATCATCAACGTTTACCGGTTGATCAGGTGGTGGAGCGTATATAACGCCATAACCTTTCCCATATCCCATATACATATATATACGCATATATAATGCCATTTGGTCATGGGTCAATGTGCATGTATAAATGCATGAAATGCATATGAAATACGTTAATAAAATATCTCGGTACGTCACAAGGGCATTATGCCTCTGATAATATCATGAAATAAACTTTATTAACTAACATATTTCTGAGACCCATGAACATATGATAGAATAATATGACACATGGAAGAATAAGAATATACATATCTTTAGCATTTCTACGAATAGAGTATTTTATGGAAGTTGTGAGTATTCTTGTTTGTTCATATAGATTATGGAAAAAAGAAAGAAGTGATAGCTTTAACATACCTGGACTGATTCTCTTGAAAATTCCTCTAACACACGTTTCTTGTGAAGAACACGTAATGGTGGATTGAAGTAGGGGAAAATTCGGATGATATTCTTGAGAAGTATTGCACCGTACACCCTTAGAATTACAAAATCCCGTTTCCGTTATATAGTATAACTTTGTATGAAAGCTCACATTTTTTTTGGAATTCTTCACGATCCATGTAAGCCCGTGTTACTGAATTTTTTTGAAATCTCACGTTAATGAAATGAAGCTCACGTATAGGATTTCAAAATGAATCCTCTAAAGTTATTTCTCTTTTTGTTGTATACAAATGTTATTTGCTTGACTTTGCAAAGTTTTACACTTTTCCAATAAAGAGATCGGCCCACCTTCACCCACCTTCACGTGTAACCAAATTATCATTTGGTTTAATGAATCATTGGTATACTTTGCCACCTTGCCTAAACTTATGCCATGTGGCAATCCCAAAAATAAAAGCTCTTATCCACTTAATACCATAACTATCTCCACCATTAATCAATTATTCACATAATTTAGAATTATCTCAAATTACTTAAAATACTATTCATTTTTAGCACGCCTTGTACTCCTTACTATCATGTCCATAGGGTACCTTCTATGGTATTAGTCCATAAACACCAGGTATTTTAACTCGAACCGTATTTTATCCCAAAATTCCATACTTCGACGAAATTCTTTTTCTTCGATTTGGTAACGAGCCGACCAGTCGTTTTGTGTTCTAGAACCCTATGCCCCTAAATGAGACTTCCCGTATTTGATTTTACTGATTTATATCTTGCGGGCACGGGTAGTTCGATATTTGTAGGAGTTTGGGGTGGTATGGGAACACTAGGTTCCTTAAGGTTGGCCTTAAAGGCCAAGTTTGACTTCGGCCAATATTTTTAGTAAACGATCTCAGAATTGAGATTTGAAAGCTCCAGTAGGTTCATATGATGATTTCGAATGACTTGGGAGCGTTTTGGTGCCAAATAGTGAAATATGACTTGCTCACCAAATTTGGTGAAATTCCGAGTAGTATAGGTATGTTTCGGCATGTTGAAAGTAAATTCAAGAGCCTGAAGTTCAAAGTTTGATTCAATTTAGTTTGGGATATGATTCTTAGATTTAGCATTGTTTTGGAAGTTCTAAAGGCTCGAGCGAGTCCGTATTATGATTTAAAACTTGTTGGTATATTTATACGGGACCTCGGATGGGCCCAGATGCCATTGGGACATCGGCAAACTAAGTTCAAAAAGAGCTGCTAGTGCATCAGATCTGGTGCGATCGCACCTACGAAGGACCAGTCGCAGGCGCGGTCAAAGACTCGCAGGTGCGGCCTTAGAAGGGCTGCCCAATTTTTGCAGGTGCGGGCCTTCTCCTAAAAAAAGGGAGCCACAAGTGCGGTCTCTGTTCCGCAGGCACGACTGCCTGGCCTTCTTCTCCTCTTTCGAAGGTGCGAGCACTGGCTCGCAGATGCGAGACCACAGGTGCGGTCCTCGAGCCGTAGGAGCGAAAGTTCAGAAGGCAGTGTGGTGGTTTTAAATGCGGGACTTAGACATTTTTAGGCCATTTCTTTCATCATTGGGCGATTTTGGGAGATTCGACCTAGCATCGTAAGGTAAGTTAATTCCTACTTAAAAGAGAGATTTATACTTGAGTTTTGGGTAGATTAACACACAAAATTTTTGGAAATCGTGGGTTTAGATTAAAACTTAGGGTTTTGAGAAAAATAAGATTTAAACAAGAATTTGCTATGGAATCATGCCAAAACTATATATTAGTGATCCTTAGGTTATGTAACGGCCCGGTCGGTCGTTACGTAGAATCTGCATTATTATTTACTGTTATTGCCTCGTCATAGCTTGGCTAAACTGTTCTTGAGGTGTTAGAGTTGGTAGGCTCGGACTCAGAATAATTATAATGAGAATTTAGTCACTTAGTCTATAAAAATAGCCTTATAGTTGGAAAAGTTAACTGAGAGCTGGCTTATTGGTAAACGACCCCGAAATGCAAATTTTATCGCTCAGATAGCTCTTTAGGTGATTTGGTACTCAGGAGTGTGTTCGGAATATTTTTGTGAGGACCGGTGTAGAATTAGGCTTGAATTGACGAAAGTTAGTTTTTGGTGTTTTCCGGTCGGCAGTTGATAATAGGCTATCAGGGTCGGAATGGAATTCCGACACTTGAACCAGGTTTGTAATGTCATTTTGGATATGTTTGCAAAATTTCAGGTCAGTGGGAGTTGTTTTGGATAGTTTCGACATCGTTGGTGGATTTTAGAAATTTCAAAGTTCTTAGGCTTGAATTCGATGTGATTTTGGTGTTTTGATGTTATTTTTAGTGTTTCAGGAGTTCAATTAAGTTTGAATGATCATATATGATATGTTTGTATAATTAGTTGGGGTCACGAGGGGCTCGAGACTGATTATAGGTGGCTAACGGGCATTTTAGCCTTAGGAAAAACTGTTGGTTTTCTAGTGTCAGTGCAACAGCTCTTTTTTCATCGTGATCGCGTGGATTGATCCGCGATCGCGTAGAGTAATCTAGAGCCCGACCATTTTGTGAATTGAGATCGCGTGAGAAGGTATGTGATCACCAAGGTATGTAGCGTTGGTCAGTGCGATCGCATGAGCATTGGTGCGATCGCGTAGGGTTAGTCAGGCGCGTGGAGAGCGGGGTCAACTGTTCTTCGCGATCGCGTAAGTATGGTTGCGATCACGTGGGTTGAGGTTCTATTGAATCGGGATTGCGTGACTTGTGCTGCGATCGCATAGAGTCTTTTGAGGGCCTGGGGGATTTGTTCTTCGCGATCGCAGTGAAGGAACAACTTGGAAGCATTTAAATAAACCCACCGCGACCATTAACCCCTTTTTCACCATTTTGAATGAGAATAGAGCTTGCAAGAGATTCTGAAGAGGGGAAATCATCATTCTTCATTGAGGTAAGTATTTTGGACCCTAAAACTCGATTATAGGTGATTAAGGAACAAAATATCAGTGTTTAATCCATGAAAATCAGTAGAAAAAGGTGGGGTTAGGGCTTGAGATTATAAGACCTTTAGGGATCGATTTGAGGGGTCAAACGAACTCTAATTTTAGCGTTCTTTATATGTATGGACTCATGAGATGATGAAGAACATTTTAGTATAAAATTTGTCGAGTTTTAATATGCGGGCCCGGGGGTCGGGTTTTATGATAAAATTGGTACTTTCCGATTGG
Organism: Nicotiana paniculata; assembly: GCA_005239505.1. Classification (NCBI taxonomy): domain Eukaryota; kingdom Viridiplantae; phylum Streptophyta; class Magnoliopsida; order Solanales; family Solanaceae; genus Nicotiana; species Nicotiana paniculata. The sequence continues at coordinate 66,582 of ML346612.1, read as the reverse complement.
AATTCATTCCTTTAGCATAATTTGATGGTAAAAATCTGATATTTATAAATTCAAAGCGCTCGGAAGTTGATTCGAGAGGGAAGAGGGTTGCCGAGTAGCTTTTCGGGCTAGTTTGAGGTAAGTAATGTCTTTAAATCTTGTCATGAAATCCCAGGTTGTGCATCCTTTCACGGATTTTGGAATGCAAAGGTTGGAAATTTTGAAATATATTCCTTTTTAGGCAACTATTGAGTTGCAAACCCGATTTTAAAGCCTATGCTTAATAGTATTGATATACTTTGATATAATTTGGGTGCAAGCCATGTTTGGGGCCTAGTGTCGATCCGTTTACCCCTTGGGGCTGTTTTTACTATTTTCCACACTTGATATGTTATGATTTTCACTCAGTCTTTTCTTGATAATTGTTTTGACACTCAGAGTATTTTGATATTATTTCTTGAAAGAAAATGAAACATTGTTTTGGGTCTAGAACCCGGAATAATGATGGCCTGAGTGGCATGTTGAGAGTGTCTGAATGAGTGAGGCTGCGGGCCAATATTGTTAGGATGTTATGATACGAGAGAGGCTGAGGCCAATATTGTGGATGATTTATGCGATGATGTGGTTGGCCGAGGGACAATATTGTGAGTGATTTATGTCATGATGTGGCTTGTTATAGCGCTTGGGCTATAGGAGCCCCTCCGGAGTCTGTACACACCCCCAGTGAGCGCAGATACCTACTGAGTGCGGGTGATGCCCGCGGGGCTGATACTGAGTGACTGTGAGGTTGCCCACTGGGCTGATACTGAGTGATGGTGAGGTGCTGAGAGAAATTATTACGAGAAATTATTATGGACCGAGGGGCAGATTTATGATGATTTTACTGAGTTTTTGACTGCGATTCACGTCATTTTCAAACTGATTTTACTGGGATATATTGAAATTATACTTGTTTCAAAGGATTTTATGAAAATTGGTTTTCGAACTTACGTATTTGATGTATATTTTATGGTGACTTGATGTTTTACTGCTTTGTGGATTGATGTTTTGTGTTGTGTGTTTCTTATTCTCAGACTGTGATTTATTTTCATTACTACTGAGTTGGCGTACTCATCATTACTCCCTGTGCCTCTGTGAACATATCTAGGTACCCTTTCAGAGTAGTAGATGTCCTCATTCGTATTCAGTAGCTTACAGAATTTCGAGGAAGTTGTTCAGCGTCCGCAGCTTCTCAATTTCCCTTTCTCATATAGTATGAGCATTTGATTCATAAACACTTATTATGAAATTAGCAGAGTTAGTTTATTTTCTTAGATGATCATGATTATTGACTTCAGTCTTGGGAGGATTGTTTAGAATGTTAGATTATTATTGGGGCGTAAAGACTTAAGGAAATTATTTTATGCTTTGTTGTTGCTTGTTATTGATTATCGAAACATTATAATAGAACGAATGGGTAGTTATGTGATGGTTGGATAGCCTAGTTCCACGATAGGCACCATCACGACCTGTTAGTATTTGGGGTCATGACAAGTTGGTATCAGAGCTCTAGGTTGCATAGGACTCAACGGTCATGAGCAGGTTCAATAGAGTCTTGCGGATTAGTACGGAGACGTATGTACTTATCTTCGAGAGGCTGCAAAACTCTTAAGGAACATCTCTATTTTCTTGAACTCTTTCGTGCCAATCTATTGATTCTTGAAAGATAAACTCATGTTGTTTCATTCTCTCATAGATGGTGAGGACACGCAATACTGATCAGAGTGACGAGACACCAGCCATACCCACAAGGGGTTGGGGTCGTGGTAGAGTTAGGGGACCAGCCCGTGTAGCAACCAGGATAGTACCATAGGATCCCCCTGTCATTTAGGATAAGGTTCCCATCGAGGGTACTCTAGCGGGACAGGCTCAGGCACCGGCAGTGCCTATGGTTATTCCGGGTCTTCAAGAGACCCTGGCTCAGATATTGACGTGTGTACTAGTTTGGCTCAGCCAGTCGCTACTTCTAATACTGCCACTGCAACTCAGGTGGGGGGGAGGGTAGGGGCGTTCAGAATCCAGCTGCCCAGTAGACTTCAGCCTCCGACTTTCAGCGGTACAGAGGGCGAGGATGCCCAATGGTTTCTGGATAAGTGCTAGAGGATACTACGTACTGTGGGTATTTTTGAGACCAGCAGGGTCTCATTTGATACATGTCAATTTGATGGTGTTGCTTTCACTTGGTTGGATTCATTCGAGAGGCGTAGGCCGGTTGGTTTAGCACCTCTCCTCTGGCAGTAGTTCTCCACGATCTTTTTGGAGAAATATATTCCTCAATCCCACAGAGAGGAGCAGCCCAGACTGTTTGTGCAGCTGCGTCAGGGAGAGTTGTCAGTTACTTAGTACGAGATGAGGTTTTCTCAGTTGGCTAGACATGCTTAGGAGTTAGTCCCTACTGAGAGGGAAATGATCAGGAGGTTTGTAGATGGTCTCACGTATCAAGTTCATATTTTGATGACCAGGGAGAGAGTGTCTGGAGCTACATTTGAGCAGGTAGTTGACATTGCTTGGGACATTGAGTCGGTTCGTAGGAAGGAACGTGAGGAGAGGGAGGCCAAAAAGCATCGGGGGTCAGGTAGCTTCAGTGGTGCCCCTTCCAGAGGGCAGTTTCGGCACAGCAGAGGTCATCTATTTAGACCTCCACAGCCAGTTCGCCCAGCTTACAGTGGTGTATCTTTGGGGAAGGGTCCTCGCGCTCTCATCAGGGTCGTTCGTCTTTTAGGGCCCTTCCAGCTCAGAGCTCCCCCCGAGCATCCTCTTATCAGGGTTCTTCTATGCATAGTTCATATGGTGGTTATCATGGTGGCAGAGGCTCTCGTCAGTTTTCATCTCTAGCTTTAGGTGGTTGTTATGAGTGTGGAGAGTTCGGACATGAGTGGAAGCAGTGTCCCCGTCATCCTGGTAGTTCATCTCAGCAGAGGGTTCGGCACTCGACTTCAGCCCAGTCACTTCACCACCTACTCAGACAACATGGGGTGGTAGTCAGGCAGCTAGAGGCCGCCCTAGAGGGGGAGGTCGAGCAGGTGGAGGACAACCACGTATTTATGGACTTCCGGCTAGGCCTGATGCTATGGCCTCAGATGCGGACCCTGGTTCTACGTACTCGTATGTTTCATCCTATTTTTCCCACTTTCTGAATATGCCTAGTGATTCTTTAGTTAGGTCTGTTCATGTTTCAACTCTGGTGGGTGATACTATTATTGTGGACTGTGTGTATCGGTCATGTCTTATATCTATTGGGGGTATGGAGACCCGAGTGGACTTGATGTTACTCAGTATTGTTGATTTTAATGTAATTATGGGCATGGATTGGTTATCACCATGTCATTCTATCCTTGATTTTCACACTAAGATTGTGACCCTAGCTATACCCGGAGTTCCGAGAATTGAGTGGAGAGGGTCTATAGAGCATGTGCCTAGCACAGTGATTTCTTATTTGAAAGCTCAGTGTATGGTTGAGAAAGGGTGTGAGTCTTATCTTGCTTTTGTGAGGGATGTTAGTAGTGAGACTCCTTCTATTGATTATGTTCCTATAGTCCGTGATTTTCCGTATGTATTTCCTGTAGACCTGCCAGGCAGGCCACGTGACAGGGATATTGATTTTGGTGACTTGGTGTCAGACACTTAGCCTATCTTTATTCCACCTTCCCGCATGGCACCACCGGAGTTGAAAGAATTGAAGGAGCAGCTTAAGGAACTCTTAGATAAAGGGTTCATTCGGCCTAGTGTGTCGCCTTGGGGTGCGCTGGTGTTGTTTGTGAATAAGAAGGATGGTTCGATGCGCATCTGCATTGATTATACACAGCTGAATAAGGTTACGGTGAAGAACCGGTATCCTTTGCCTCGTATTGATGACTTATTTGATCAGCTTCAGGGAGCTAAGGTGTTCTCCAAGATTGACTTGAGGTCGGGGTATCACCACCTGAAGATTCGGGATTCTGACATTCCGAAGAATGCTTTCAGTACCAGATATGGTCATTATGAGTTTCTGGTTATGTCATTTGGGCTGACCAATGCCCCAACCGCGTTCATTGAATTGATGAACAATGTGTTTCAGCCTTACCTTGATTCGTTCGTCATTGTGTTCATTGATGAGATCCTGGTTTATTCTCGTAGCTAGGAAGAGCATGCACATCACTTGAGGGTTGTGTTACAAAGGTTGAGGGAGGAGAAGATTTATGCAAAATTCTCCAAGTGTGAGTTTTGGCTTGGTTCAGTAGCTTTCTTGGGGCACGTGGTGTCTAATGACGGTATTTAGGTTGATCCGAAGAAGATTGAGGTGGTGCAGAGCTGGCCCAGACCGTCCTCATCTACTGATATTTGGAGTTTCCTTGGCCTACTGGGATATTACCGTCGCTTTGTGGAAGGATTTTCTTCTATTGCTTCACCATTGACTAGATTGACCCAGAAAGGTGCTCCATTCAGATGGTCCGATGAGTGTGAGGAGAGCTTTCAGAAGCTCAAGTCAACATTAACCACTGCTCCAGTATTGGTTTTGCCTACTGGTTCGGCTTCTTACACAGTCTATTTTGATGCTTCTAGAGTTGGCTTGGGAACGGTATTGATGCAGGACGGTAGGGTGAATGCCTACGCATCTAGAAAGTTGAAGGTGCACGATCTTGAGTTAGCTGCCATTGTTCATGCCTTAAAGATTTGGCGCCATTACTTGTATGGGGTACAGTGTTAGATTTTCACTGACCATCATAGCTTGTAGTATCTGTTGAGCCAGAAGTATTTAAATTTGCGGCAAAGGATATGGTTGGAGCTTCTCAAGGATTATGACTTTACTATTTTATATCACCCGGGAAAGGCCAATGTAGTGGCCGATGCCTTGAGTCGAGAGTTTGGGAGTCTAGCATAGCTTTCAGCAGCAGAGCGACCTTTAGCACTTGATGTTCAGGCTTTGGCGGGTCAGTTGGTGAGATTGGAGTTGTCAGACCCTCCGCGGGTATTAGCTAGCATGGCTTCCCGGTATTCTCTCTATGACCATATTAGAGCTCGGTAGTATGATGATCCGCATTTGTTAGTACTTTAGGATAGGGTCCGTCGAGATGATTCAAGGGATGTGACTGTTGGTGATGACGGTGTTATGAGGATTCAGGGCCGTATTTGGATGCCCAATGTGGATGGGCTTCGAGAGTTGATATTAGTAGAGGCTCACAGCTCGCGGTATTTCATTCATCTGGGTGCCGCGAAGATGTATCAGGATCTGAGACAACAATATTGGTGGAGGCGGGTGAAGAGAGATATTGTTGAGTATGTAGCACGGTGTCTCAACTTCCAGCAAGTCAAGTATGAGCATCAGAGACCAGGTGGATTACTTCAAAGGTTAGATATTCCGGAGTGGAAGTGGGAGCGGATTACTATGGACTTTGTAGTCGGGCTTCCACGGACTTCGAAGGGTTTTGATGCTATTTGTGTCATTGTGGATAGATTGACCAAGTCCGCGCACTTCATTCCTGTTGGTACTTCTTATATATCAGAGCGATTAGCTGGTATTTACATTAAGGATATTGTCCGATTGCATGGAGTTCTGGTTTCTATTATTTAACAGAGGTACTCAGTTCACATCTCAGTTTTGGAGGGCCATATAGAGAGGTATGGGTACTGATGTAGTGTTGAGCACTGCATTTCATCCTCAGACTGACGGACAGTCGGAACAGACCATTGAGATCTTGGAGGATATGTTATGGGCTTGTGTGATTGATTTTGGTGGTTCATGGCATTAGTTTTTGCCACTAGCGGAGTTTTCATATAATAACATCTACCAGTCCAGTAATCATATGGCTCCGCATGAGGCTTTATATGGTAGGAGGTGTAGATCTCCGATTGGTTGGTTCAATCCTGGTGTAGATCTCCGATTTGATTCAGGATGCGTTGGAGAAAGTGAAGTTGATTCAGGAGCGACTACGCACGTCGCAATCTAGGCAGAAGAGTTATGCGGACCGGAAGGTCCGGGATGTGTCTTTTATGGAAGTTGATAAGTACTGCGGAAAGTATCACCCATGAAGGGTGTTATGAGGTTCGGAAAGAGAGGAAAGCTGAGCCCATAGTTTATTGGTCCTTTTCAGGTACTTCAGAAGGTTGGAGAGGTGGCTTATAGACTTGCCTTGCCACCCAGCCTATCGAGTGTTGATCTAGTATTTCATGTGTCGATACTCAGGAAGTATGTTGGTGACCCGTCTCATGTGTTAGACTTCAGCACATTTCAGCTCGAGGGTGATATGTCATATGAGGTGGAGCCAGTAGAAATTTTAGCTCACTGGGTCAGAAAGTTGAGATCTAAGAATATAGCTTCACTGAAAGCATAGTGAAGAGGTCAGCCAGGGGAGGAGGCTACTTGGGAGACCGATCAAGAGATGCAGAGCAAATATCCTCACTTGTTTAAGACTCCAGGTACATTTCTAGACCCGTTCGAGGACAAACGTTTGTATAAGAGGGGGAGAATGTAACGACTCGGTCGGTCGTCACATAGAATCTGCATTATTATTTACTGTTACTGCCTCGTCATAGATTGGTTAAACTGTTCTTGAGGTGTTAGATTTGGTAGGCTCAGAATCGGAATAACTATAATGAGAATTTAGTCACTTAGTCTTTAAAAATAGCCTTAGAGTTGGAAAAATTAACTGAGAGTTGACTTATTAGTAATGACCTCGAAATGCGTATTTTATGGCTCGGATAGCTTCGTTAGGTGATTTGGGACTTAGGAATGTGTTTGGAATATTTTTGTGAGGATCGGTGTAGAATTAGGCTTGAATTGGCGAAAGTTAGTTTTTGGTATTTTCCGCTCGGCAGTAGAATTTAGGCTATTGGGTCAGAATGGAATTCTGACAGTTAGAACATGTTAATAATGTCATTTTGGATAGGTCTGCAAAATTTCAGGTCAATCGCAGTTGTTTTGGATAGTTTTGACATCCTTGTGGATTTTAGAAATTTCAAAGTTCTTAGGCTTGAATTAGATGTGATTTTGGTATTTTGATGGTATTTTTAGTCTTTCAGGAGTGCAACTAAGATTGAATGATCATATATGATATGTTGGTATAATTGGTTGGCGTCCCAAGGGGCTCAGGACTGATTTCGGGTGGCTAGCAAAAATTGTAGTTTTTCTGGTGTCAGTGCAGCAACACTTTGTTCATCGCGATCGCTTGGATTGATCCGTGATCGCGTAGAGTAATCTGGAGCCCAGCCATTTTTTGAATCACGATCGCATGAGAAGGTGTGCGATCGTGAAGGTATTTAGTGTTGGTCAGTGCGATCGCGTAGGGTTAGTCAGGCGTGTAGGGTGCGGGGTCAACTGTTCTCGCGATCATGTGAGTATGGTTGTGATCGCGTGGCTTGAGGTTCTATTGAATCACGATTGCGTGGCTTGTACTGCGATCGCGTAGATTCTTCTGAGGGCCTGGGGAATTTTTTCTTCGCGATCACATGAGTACTTCCACGATCGCAATGAAGAAACGACTGGGCAGTATTTAAATAAACCCTCCACGACCATTAACCCCTTCTTCACCATTTTTGAACGGGAATAAATATTGGATGCGATTTTGAAGAGGGGAAATCATCGTTCTTCATTGAGGTAAGTATTTTGGACCCTAAAACATGATTATAGGTGATTAAGGAACAAAATATTTGTCACGCCCCGAAACCCCACCATCGGGCCATGATGGTGTCTAACGTTGAACCCGCTAGACAAGCCAACGTGTATAGATAAATTAGCATATCAACATCAATTTAATTGGATAAACTAAACGGTTCACAATTTAATACAGTATCATGCTAATTAAGGATATCATAATACAACGACGCAAAAAAAAATTCCCAAAACCTGGAGTCACAAACTCACGAACTGTCTAAGAGTGCTAAATACAAGTCTGAAAGGAAATACATGTCTGCCTCTGAGAGTAAAGGAAAAGACACAAGACAGAATCGAAGACAAAGGGATGGAAGCCTCTATGATGAGCTGGAAGACACTCCCACTAATGATGTCATCCGGCTCCGTCTTCGTAATTTGCATAGCATAAAGAAGTGCAGGTGTAGCATCAATACAACCGACCCCATATACTGAGTAAGTGCCAAGCCTAACCTCGGCGAAGTAGTGACGAGGCTAAGACACGACAACAAAATGTACTTGTGCAGTTCAATAATATAGTAGAAACTAAACAAGACTACAATTACGGGGAGAACATGTTGAGGGTAAGAGATAGTAAATACTGAAATGACAGAAATGAAAACAACAGTCTGAAATATCGGAAAATCATAACGGGAAATGACAACACATATTAAACAGTGAAAGATGTGGCACGGCATGTCCCCTCGTGCATAATAATTATATAAAACGTGGCATGGAATGTCCCCTCGTGCATGATCAATATAAACATGGCAAAAAATGTCCCCTCGTGCATAAATAATATAGAACATGGCACGGAATGTCTCCTCGTGCATAAATAATATAAAACATGGCACGTGATATCCCCTCGTGCATAAATAATATAAAACATGGCACGGAATATCCCCTCGGGCATAAATAATATAAATATGACACGGAATGTCCCCTCGTGCATAAATAGTATAAACATGGCACGGAATATCCCCTCCTGCATAAATAATATAAAACATGGCACGGAATGTCCCCTCCTGCATAAAAAATATAAAACATGGCACGGAATGTCCCCTCGTGCATAAATAATATAAAACATGGCACGGAATGTCCCCTCGTGCATAAATAATATAAAACATGGCATGGAATGTGCCCTCGTGCATAAATAATATAAACATGGCACGGAATGTCCCCTCGTGCATAAATAGTATAAACATGGCACGGAATCTCCCCTCGTGCATAATCAATATAAACATGGCACTGAATGTCCCCTCGTGCATAAATAATATAAAACATGGCACAGAATGTCCCCTCGTGCATAAATAATATAAGACATGGCACGGAATGTCCCCTCGTGCATAAATAATATAAAACATGGCACGGAATGTCCCTTCGTGCATAATCAACATAAACATGGCACGGAATGTCCCCTCGTGCTTTAACACTCTTCCTTACCCAAACATCAATCACAAACAAGGGCAGGGAAATAAACAGAGTGAAAATAGAAATCCTGGCAAGCGAACATCAATTAAACAATTAAATCCCGGCAAGGGAACATCAATTAAACAATTAAATCCCGGCAAGGAAACTATATAATAATGACCCAGCAAGGGTACATTGCAATAACTCTTCCTCTTTCTTTCATTTTCATTTCCATGATTTATTCTATTACTTGAGCCAATGCTCCAAAGGATGAAATTATCTCATATATCTTCATTATTCATTTCATAATTTGAGACAATGCTCCAAAACTGTTTAAAGATTTCAATTCCCTTCACATGCCCATGTACAGCATATAGAGATCATCAATTTAGCTGAGAAATTACAACAAAACTAGAATATTCACAATATAGGGACTCACGGTCATGCTAGCACCAATGTATAGATACTCGTCACCATGCGTATACATCGTATTTGACAATTAGCAAATAGCAATTATTACTAAACTCCTATTCCCTCAAGCTAAGGTTAGGCCAAACACTTACCTCGGGTCCAAAGTATAGCAATCAACCCTCTAACATCGCCTTTCCTTTAGAATTCAATTCCGGAATGGTATTATCTAAACATAATCAACTCAAGTATATCAATAAGGATTCAATGGTTCAATTATATAGCCTAATTACCCATTTTCTAGCATTCTTCCAAAAATACCAAAATTCGACCCCGGGGCCGCTTGGTCCAAACACTAGACTCGGACCAAAACCATGTCACCCATTCACCGACGAGCCCGAATAGATAATTTGTTTTCAAATTCGACCCCTAAACGAGGTCTTAATCAAGAAAATTCAAAAGCACCTAACTCTACCCAAATTCCCAAATTTTCTACTATAATTGCATGTTTAAGGCTTAGGAATTCATTAAATATAGATGAAAAATGAAGGAAACGAGTTAAAATTTACTAACCCAAGAATTTTTGGTGAAGGAAGGCTTCAATGGACGCCCAAGGGCCTTGGAGAAGAAGAAGTTCGTTATTTTCTAAGTGAATCTCGTAGCTACTGGTTCTAGAAATATTTATATACCACTGGGCAAAATTGCCCTTCGCGATCGCGGAAGGGGAGTCGCGTTCGCGAAGGGTAGACTGGTCAGACCATCGCGATCGCAGAAGGTAGGACGCGATCGCGAAGAGTAAAGAAAATTGGGGTCCAGAAGTTGACTTACGTGAACGCGTGGGACATTACGCGAACACGATGAAGGAGACCAGTAAGGCTACGCGACCGCGATCAACTATACGCGAACGCGAAGAGGAAAATATGGCTAAGTGGTCAAATAACCCTACGCAATCGCGAGGGAATGGACACGAACGCGAGGAAGGAAAACTTAAAGCTTCGCGAACGCGGAAGAGGCTCCGCGATCGCGAAGAACAAATGAACCTGCAACAGTTAGCAAAAACCAAAAATTTTCCTAACTCCAAAATCACTCCGAGACACCTCCGAAACACTTTCGAGCCCTCGGGGCTCCTAAAAAATCACGTGCACTGACTCAACACCATCCTACGAACTTAACCGTACGATCAAATCGCCAATATAACATCATATACATCGAATTAAACCTCAAAATCCATGAATTCTATCAAATTTCATAAAACATCAAACTTTCCATTTTAAGTCTGAAACACGTCAAATCCAATTTCAACAAAACTTCACAGAAATATCTCAAACCTCATATAAGACCTGTACCGGGCGCCAAAACCAAAATATGGGCCCGATACCAACATATTTTAGCAAACTTGCATTTCACTTTTCCTTATAAATTTCAGAAAAAACAATTTTTCTCAGAAGTTCATTTCTCGGACTTGGGACCTCGGAATTCGATTAGGGCATACGCACAAGTCCCATATTTTCCTACGGACCCTCCAGGACCGTCAAATCACGGGTCCGGGTCCGTTCACCAAAAATGTTGGCTGAAGTCAAATTTATTCATTTTAATATCAAATCTTAGCACTTTCCACATAAATTTCATATTTAAGCTGTCTGGCTACATGCCCGGATTGCACACGCAAATTGAGGTAATTACAAATGAGCTTTTCAAGGCCTAGACAATACGGAATGGGTAATAACATAGGTGATGACCCTTTGGATCGTCACAATATCAGTGTTTAATCCATGAAAATCAGTAGAAAAGGTGGGGTTAGGGCTTGAGATTATAAGACCTTTAGGGATCGATTTGAGGGGTCAAACAAACTCTGATTTTAGCGTTCTTTATATGTACGGACTCGTGAGATGATGAAGGACATTATAGAATAAAATTTGTCGAGTTCCGAAATTCGGATTCAGGGGTCGGGTTTTGGCTAAATTCGGGCTTTACGCTAAAATTGGTACTTTTCGATTGGAATTCATTCCTTTAGCATAATTTTATGGTAAAAATCTGATCTTTATAGATTTGAAGCACTCGGAAGTTGATTCGAGAGGCAAGCGGGTTGCAGAGTAGCTTTTCGGGCTAGTTTGAAGTAAGTAATGTCTTTAAATCCTGTCATGAGGGTATGAAACACTGCACTATGCATCCTTTCGCGGATTTTGGAATACAATGATTTGAAATTTGGAAATATATTAGGCAACTATTGAGTTGTGAACCCGATTTTAAAGCCTATGCTTAATAGTATTGATATAATTTGGGGTCTAGTGCCGATCGGTTTACCCCTTAGGGGTAGTTTTTACTATTTTTCTCACTTGATGTGTTATGATTTTCACTCAGTATTTTCTTGATAATTATTTTGACACTCGGAGTAGTTTGATATCATTTCTTGAAAAAAAATGAAACACTGTTTGGGTCGAGAACCCGGTATAATGGTGGCCCGAGTGGCATGTTGAGAGTTTGACTAAGTGAGGCTGCAGGCCAATATTGTGAGGATGTTATGATATGAGAGAGGCCGAGGGCCAATATTGTGACTGACTTATGCCATGATGTGGCTTCCCGAGGGCTAATATTGTGAGTGATTATGCCATGATGTGACTTGTCATAGTGCTTGGGTTGTAGGAGCCCCTCCGGAGTCTATACACACCCCTAGTGAGCGCATGCACCTACTGAGTGCGAGTGATGCCCGCAGGGCTAATACTGAGTGACTGTGCGGTTGCCCGCTAGGCTGATACTAATTGACTGTGAGGTTTCCCAATGGGCTGATACTAAGTGATGGTGAGGTGCTGAGGGAAATTGTTACGAGAAATAATTATGGCCCGAGGGGCAGATTTATAATGATTTTACTCCATTTTTGACAGTGATTCATTTCGTTTTTAAACTGATTTTACGGAGAGTTTTACTAAGATACATTGAAATTATACTTGTTTCAAAGGATTTTCTGGAAATTGGTTTTGGAACTTATGTATTTGATGTATACTTTATGGTGACTTGCTGATTTACTATTTTGTAAATTGGTGTTTTGTGATGTGTGTTTCTTATTCTCAGACTGTGATTTATTTTCATTACTACTGAGTTGGCGTACTCATCATTACTCCCTGTCCCTTTATGCACAGATCCAGGTACCGATTCGGAGCAGTAGCTATACTCGTTCGTATTTAGCAGCTTACGGGATTTCGAGGTAGCTGTTCAACATCCGCAACTTCTCCATTTCCCTTCCTCATATAGTATTAGCATTTGATTCATAGACACTTATTATCACATTAGCAGAGTTAGTTTATTTTTTTAGATGCTCATGATTATTGACTCCAGTCTTGGGAGAATTGTTTAGAATTTTAGATTATTATTGAGGCGTAAAGACTTAAAGAAATTATTTTATGCTTTGTTGTTGCTTGTTATTGATTATCGAAACATTATAATATAACGGATGGGTAGTTATGTGATGGTTTGCTAGCCTAGTTCCACGATAGGCTCCATCACGACCTGTTAGAATTTGGGGTCGTGACAGGTTATGAGTAACAATTTCTCTTGAAAATTTCCGAAATCCGAGCATGTGGGCCCGGGGGTACATTTTAGGATTTTGCAAACTAGGCTGAGATAATTATTTAAATAGGTGAATTCTGGACTTTTGAGCATAGATTGATTTATTTATATAATGTTTGGCTAGTTTTGAGTTCTAGGGCGACGAATTTGGAGATTTGGGCACATTCTTAACCCGGGAAGTAGGCTTGAAACGAGGTAAGTCTCCTTTATAACCTTGTAAGAGGTAATTGTCCCCATAGGTGAAATAGTTAAATATGTGCTACTATTTGTGGAGGCTACGTATGCACGAGGTGACAGGAGCCCGTGCGTAGCTACTATTATGTTTATGTCGCGGGAGTTTAGGATCCACAAGCATCCTCTACGTGTCGTATCTTGTAATTTTACTGATAAATTTAGAATTTCTTGGCATCATCGAATTATTTAAATGAATAGCTAAGAAGGTCACCTATCATTATTTAATTTATTGGATTTTCCTTAGAAGAATATCCCCAAATAAATCCCGGATTTTTTTGCTGGATGTGTGTATATATGAGTACCTAAGTCGCATGTATAATTCGTGAGCGGGGGTAACTCTATTATTTATTTTGATAGCGTTGCATGTACGATTCGCGAGCAGGGGTAATAGATGCATATAGATCGGCCAAGTGAACATTTATTATTTTGTTAAATCGGCCATACGTTCGCGGCATGTTATGTACTTGCTAATTGTTTGGTACTTATGTGGTTTAACTGTTAATTACCATGAGAAATGAACTAGCAACCTACACGGTAGGGAATTTGACATACAAAGATATATGTAGGGAGATTTGATGTTCCTGCCTTTACTTCTTATTCATAATTTTCCATTATTGCTTAGACTTATATTTAAACGTATTATTTTAGCCCTAGTAAGTGTCAAGTCGACCTTTTGTCACTACTTCTTCGAGATTAGACTGGATACTTACTGGGTACATAATGTTTATGTACTCATGCTATGCTTTTGTATTTAATTGTACAGGTTCTAAGGCAGGTGCATCAGGGCATCAGTCCGGAGCTCGTCCTTGAGTGCACTTTGTTAAGGCTTCATGGTGAGCTGCTTCTCCTGATGACATTCAGCAGCACTCTAGAGTCTTTCTTTTGCTATTTCTGTCTATATCCTCTCAGATAGTAGGATAGTCCTTTATTTCTTTTTGTTTTACTCTACTAGATGCATGTAGACTTGTGACACTAGTTCCTGGTACACACGTTGGTAGACTATTCTTTTGGTGATTTAATTAATTAAAGTTGACTTTTAGTCCTTGTAACTTAATTGCACTGCTATGTGTTATATTTCATGCGTAGTGGCTAAATTATTTTCGAAATAATGGAAGGATTTAATAAAAAACAAACTAGATTTACTAGATAAGTAGTGTTGGCTTGCCTGAAAACAGTGTTGGGCGCCATCGCGACCTGGATTAGGATTTGGGTCGTGACAGATTTTCTTACCTTCTCCCCTTCACGAATTTACTCATTAATTGTTTGAAATAGCATTGAATTCTTATAATCTTAAATAATCTCATTCCCAAACTTACATCGATTAACTTACAATGAAACCTTAACGTACGAAAAATGCGGGATGTAATATCTCATTTCCGAGCTTTCACCAATTTGCTTATGGCATACTTTTACGTACGGAACATGGGGTGTAACAAATCATGAGCTTCTTCAAATAGAGTTACAAAGCGGAAATGAAATAAATCCATAGCCTGTTTGAAAAGTAGATAAAAAGGGACGTGGGTTCAACTTCAAATCCAATAACTATCGAACACATCATCAGCAACAGCCAACATCTACACGCAATGTGCAGAAGTGTATTATCAATACAACCAACCCCATGTACTGAGTAAGTAACAAACATAACCTTAGGTTGAAAGCAGCGACGAGCTATCATCAAGTCGGGTACAATACCGGTATTCTACAAAAGTTCATAACAACATAATACAAGTAGTAAAAGAGATATCTCAAAAGTAAAAGGCTCAACTCGTTCACATTTCAAAAAATAGGTATGTTTTTCAAATATCATAGTGAAAAATAAATTCTTTTGCCGAAACTGCCAAAAATACATGTAAGTTTGGAAACTGTGATTTTCCCCAAAATATTTTCAACAATGAGTAAGAAGTTTTATTTTCTTTCCAAATAACAAGTGCAAAACACCTCTCTATACCCACATATCAATATGTGTAAAAAGTCATGAATGACGTGATACTATGTAGCATGAGGAAAAATGCATCTCTATGCCTGTATGTCAAGTGTGCATATAAAATGCGAAGCTACTCAGTGATAAAACCACGTGCATGCTCTCAGAGTATCAATTCACTCAGTCTTCCCAGTCACTTAGTCGTTAGTGTCACTCGACACTCAGCACTCGGCACTCGCACTCAGTAAGTACCTGCTCTCACTGGGGGTGTGTACAGACTCCGGAGGGGCTCCTTCACCCCAAGCGCAATATCAAGCCATTCATGGTATAATCAATGAAACATGCTGCAGAGTGCAACCTGACCCCATAAATAAACATAATGTGGCGTGCAGCTTGATCCCATAAATAAACATGATGCGGCGTGCAACCCCATCCCATAAATATCCTCACAATCAGACCCTCGGCCTCACTAAGTCATCAATCTCTCCAGTCTTTCTCTCTCGGGCTCACAATGTCATGAAACTAGCCCGAATATCATGATGTGATGTATCAATAAATAACAGCAAGGACTGAGATATGATATTCATATGAATGCGTATGTCTGAGTATATAAAGCAATGAAAGCAGATAAATCAATAGCAGAAATGACCTCAGTGGGTCCCAACAATATCGGCATAAGTCTAAACATGATATCTAGCATGATTGACAGCTCAATTACGATATCACACGGTGAAAACACAAATATCAACACAATTAGGGCCACTATACAGTGTCATGGGAACAACAGAGTCCTAATTCAAAAGGTGCACACCCACACTCCCGTCACCTAGCATGTGTGTCACCTCAATACCAATCTCATAACACCTAATGTGGGGTTTCATACCCTCAACACTAAGTTTAGAAGAGTTACTTACCTCAAACGAGCCAATACCAATGCCTAGCAAGCCAAGCGATGCTTCAATATGCCATCTTGCGCGTTCCGACCTCCGAACAGCTCGAAACTGACCAACGACAATTCAAATACATCAAACAATGCTAAAGGAACCAATCTCGATCGTAAAAGATCAAATCTTGCATCAAAGCCCGAAATCAGGAAAAACCCCAATCTGGGCCCGCACCTCGGAACCCGAAAACTCACAAAGTCCGACAATCCATTCAATTACGAGTCCAACCATACTAGTTTCACTCAAATCCGACTCTAATTTGATATTCAGAACTATAAAATTCATACTATGAAACGTTAGGTCAAAACCCCCAAATCCTTCTATTAAATTCACATTCCAATTATCAAAAACAACGGTAGATTCGTAATATAAGATCAAAAATAAGTAGAGAACACTTACCCAAAGTTGTGGGGAAAATCTCCTCTCTAATGTCGCCCAATCCGAGCTCCAAAATCCAAAAATGAAGATAGAAACCAAAGACCTCGAATTATAGGTTTTGCCCAGCGATTTCTGCATTTGCGGACAATTCGTCGCACCTGTGACCACTACTTTTGCGAAAAACATCGCATCTCTGAAAATTGGCCTTGCCCAGCAACCCCCACACCTGCGGTATCAGACACTGCATCTTCTAAGACACCCGCACCTGTGCATCCGCACCTGCGCACCTTTTCTCTGCTTCTGCGGGCCTTCTCATCTAGCTCTCATGTCGCATCTACGACTCCTTTGTCGCTTCTGCGGCCATCGCACATGCGCTATACCAATCGCAGGTGCGGAACACCAGAACCAGCAACTGCAAATTGAAGAAAATGATCTGAAATCAATTTGAAACATGCCCGAGGCCCTCGGGATCCCGTCCAGTCATACCAACAAGTATCATAACATAATACAGACCTACTCGAGGCCTCAAAACACACATAACAATATTGAAACGACGAATCGTACTGTAATTCGAAATCATTGAACTTTACAACTTCAACTTCCACAATCGATGTCGAAACCTATCAAATCACGTCCGATTTGCCTCAAGTTTTGCAAAAAAGTCACATTTAACCTTACGGACCTGCTCCAACTTCCTGAATCGGAATCCGACCCCGATATCAAAAGGTCCACTCCCGGTCAAACATTTCAAAATTCCATCTTTCGCCATTTCAAGCCAAACATTACTACGGACCTTCAAATCACAATCTGGACGCGCTCCTAAGTCCAGAATCACCCAACGGAGCTAACAGGAGCATCTGAAATCCAATTAGAGGTCAATTACTCAAAAGTCAAAACTTGATCAAACTTTTCAAATTTAAAGCTTCTCGCTGATAATCATTCCTCCAATTCAATTCCGAATAACCTGAAAATCAAAATCGACGATTCACATATGTCGTAATATATCATACAGAGCTACTAATTCCCTCAAACAACTGAGCGAAGTGCAAATTCTCAAAACCATCAAAACCACCGGTCGGGTCGTTACATTTGTACATAAGATTGGAAACAAAGATTCATTATATAACAAATTCCTAAAAGATTATATTCGATATTTATACTAAAATAAATAAAGTTGGAATAAATATAAGTTTAATATTATAGATTTAGATGAATTGAATACTTTTACGAAAAGGTTTTTCCTTTATTGAGCTTGTTATATACGATCAATAATCATCATTTTTTAAAATGTACTTTTTCTTATATTTTGTTTTGTAACTCAAATACACTTGTAATATAAATATTTATGTATTTTTCTTAAATTTATATTTACTCAGACGAGGGCACTCGCGCAAAGCACATACTCTTTCATTTTAATACTTTGTATTATCATTTATCAATTTTTTTTAGGAGCTATATGTCAACCTTTTCTTCTTTCACAAGTTTCTAATAGACCAAAAGATTCCAATTCTTTAATTTGTGTTGTTAACTTTGAAGAATTGTGGTAAAGGTAATTTTGTGCTACTTATTTATAGTATGAGGTAACATAAATAACAACAACTTTCATTAGATATTCCGCATACATTCTCTGAAATTATAATAAGGCATATAAAGATTTCTGTTGGGGTAGGACTTGTTTATTTATAGAGCTAATTTTATGACATTATCATTCATTGATATTAGGAATTCACATATTTTTATTTAATTTTGTTTAATTACTCAAACGTGTTATTTAATAATATCATAGTTTTGAAAGATTATATACTTATTGATACAGGTACATGCCCAAGCACGTAACATTCGTCTTTGTTATACTTTAAAAATAGAGTTCACACTAAATAAAATAGTAATTTTTATATTTTCTGATATTTAGGATTTAGAAATCAACTATTTTTTTTTATTATAGTAGGAAATCTCAATAATTAGGACATTTAAATCAACTAAAATGTTCCTTCTATAATTCAAAATCCTAATATTTAGGACAAAATATAACAACTAACTTTGACGTTGAACTACGTTTTAGGAATTCAAATATTCAATGTTTGAATATCTCACCACTAAACATTAGATTTCTATTCAAGATATTAAAGTCAAAAAATGAAGATATGCTACTATTTTTGAATTTTTAAGAAAAGAAATAGTAATTTCTACTCCTAACACGAGTTAATAATAGTCAATATACAACTAATATGAATAATTAATTTCTACTCGTTTTTTCAAATTACTTATAGTAATTTCTAAAAATAGATATTTCAAATTATTTGTCATTTTAGAAGTTCAAAATAAAATTAATTATCTTTTCATTTTATCTTTAGTAGTAATTATTATTAAAGATGGAGATGACACATAAACAAAGTACCAAATTTGATGTCTATGAACTCAAATATATAATTTATTCTCAATTGTCCAATTTCATGGTCAAAATAAAAAATACCAAATTCTAGGTTTTTCACCAAAATCCCAAATTCCTACTAATTTCCTTATTTAAACCAATATATAAATAATGTATTTAACTTCTAATAGGTGGGAATTACTTACCTTGTATTTCTTGATGAAAATCTCCCCTTGAAACTTTTCAAAAACCGCCCCATCCAAGTGAAAATGAGTCAAATCCCATTTATATAAAAATCTCACTACCTAGCGACATCTCACATTTGCGGTCCATTAACCGCTTCTGCGAAAGCTCCCTTGCAGATGCGGCTTCCCCAAAGGTCAGCTTCTCCCGCTTCTGCGGCCACTCACTCGCAGGTGCACATCCGCTTTTACGGAAAAACTTCTACACATGCGCTCCGTCAGTCCCAGACCACCTCCGCTTCTGCGCTCCTACGCCCGCATCTTTGAGTCCGCAGGTGCGGCGAATTCCTTGCACCTGCGAATCCATCCACCCTCACTCCATTCCGCTTATGTGACCCCTGGGCCGCTTCTGCGGGCTCACACCTGCGGCCCTTTTCATGCAGGTGTGATTGCACCTGACACCAGCTGCCCGAGCATTTCCTTAAGTCCAATAATCGATCTGTTAACCATCCAGAATCCACCTGAGGTCCTCGGGACCTCCACAAAACTTACCAACAAGTCTTAAAACACCATACGGACTTAGTCGAGCCTTCAAATCACATCAAACAACATCGGAACTATGAATCGACGATCAAAATCCTTCTTTAACTTTCTAACTTTCAAACTTCGACAAATGCGTCCGAACCATACTAAAACATTCTGGGATGAAGCCAAACTTTGCGCACAAATCATAAATCACAATATGAACCTATAGCTCGGAACCACAAACATACATCGATAAAACCAATGTCCGTCTCAAACCAAACTTAACAAATTCTTAAACCTTCAAAATGCCAACCTTCCATAATAAGCACCCAAATTCTCCCGGAGGACCCGATACTAAACCCAAACATACAACCAAGTCCGAAATTATCATACGAACCTGTTGGAACCTTCAAATCCCGTTTCCGAGGTCGTTTACTCAAAAGTCAATTCTTCCAACTTAAAGCTTCCAAAATTAGAATATTTTCCATCTGAATTCACTCTGAACTTCCCGAAATCCAATTCCGACCACATATACAAGTTATACACATTAAGTGAAGCTACTCAGGGCCTTAAACCGCTGACCATTGCGCTAGAGCTCAAAACGACCGGTCGGGTCGTTATATTCTCTCCCACTTAAACATGTGTTCATCCTCGAACATGCTAAGAACTGCTCCGTAGTTGTCCAAAATTATTGTTTAACACCTCGTTCACCTACTTTTTCCACCACAACCCAGTTGAGCACATTAGCTCGAGACAGACTAAAGATCCTTCCTGCTACCTTAGCTAACTAGCTTTAGAACCAAATTCCAACATTCGGAATTCTCCACGATACAATATTCTAACACACGAACACCATATATATCACCAGACACTGCACCCGACGTGACCATTCTCCTCCACTGAAACCACCCAGACACCACATAACACATTTTCCCAAGGCAATCTCCCCCTAAGCACAACAGCTAAAATTTCCCCTGACCCGAAGCCCGTAGTATACCTCATAACATATATAAGCCTTGTTCCAACTCTCGCAATACTGACACGACGGAAGAGATGTGTATAAGCTTATAACCACCTGTTGAATCACCAATCATGGAGTCTCTCCTCCTGACAAGAACCATTACCTCATTCTCAACCGAATAACTATATTTTCCCTTTAATATACCCTTCCTAATTCCCATCACACCCAGGTCCAATAACCTCGTCTCACCTAGTACAAGCCACTCAAGCACTAATCCATCTCGAACACAGCCAAAAGTATCATATAACACCCACAATGTGCCAACAAGCTACAACTCGAATGTGATACATAAGAAAAGTGAATACTGGACAAGAATTACCCAGTCCACATAACTAATAAAACAACCGAAAAGATGCTATGAACCTTTCTCGAAGAATGAGAAACAAAACACACAAGAATAGCTATAGGGAACTAAATTCAACATCTCACTGCAGCTTGCAACCCGATCCAAACAACATACCCATGGAAGCGTGCCACTCGATCCACTCATAACAATCAAGAAAAAAGTACACACGTCAAGTCCTAACACTTATACTTATGAAATGCCCGAACATCGGCCATTCGCATGCCAAGTGCCTAATACAAATTTTGGGGAGATGGATAGCATAGTATGCTATGAAACCCAAGCACAACTAAGGTTCAATAAATCACCCGCATCTCGAGAGACATCCTGCTATCACAACACCACAAACTACATGGACCTCATGTAACAACCCGACAGATTGTTTTTAGAGTTATAGCCCTGATCCCCTGTTCACTGCTTTCCCCGTATCTTTTACTGCTTATGTGACTTTTCGGGATGTCTTTGTTGTGGTTTCGAAGTGTTTTGGGACACTTAGTCATTAATAGAAGCTTAAGTCCTTGGATGTTTTACTATAGTTGGAACTTTGTGAACACGCTTCCGGAATGGAGTTTCGTCGATTTTGTTAGCTCCTTTGGGTGATTTTGGACTTAGGGACGTGTCTACATTTTGTTTTGGAGGTATGTAGCTTATTGAGGCTTAAAATGTCAAAAGGTAATTTTTTGGAGATTTTGGCCGGAAGTGTACTTTTTTATATCGGGTTCGGATTCCGATTCCGAAAGTTGGGTAGGTCTGTAATGTTGAATATGACTTGTGTGAAAATTTTGGGGTCAATCGTACATGTATTTCTAGGTTTTGGCATCGGTTGTAGAAATTTGATGTTTCAAGTTCATTAAGTTTGAAGCGGAGGGTGATTCATATTATTTGCGCTTTTTGATGTGATTCGAGGGCTCGACTAAGTTCGTATGGTGTTTTAGGACTGGTTGGTTTATTTGGTTGGGGTATCGGGGTCCTCCGGTGTGCTTCGGATGCTTCACGGGTTGAATTTAGACTTAGGCTATTGCTGAAGATTTTCAGGTTCGGGTGTTTCGCACCTGTGGAGGAGAGACCACAGGTGCGGACTCGCACGTGCGGAAGAAAGAGCGCAGATATGGAATTGGGGAGCCCAAGCTGGGTTCGCAGGTGCGGAGGTATTTGCACGGAAGCGACCTCACTTTTGCGATTGGACTGTTCACAGGAGTAGTGTGGGTCGCAGGTGCTGCTCCTTGGTCGCAAGAGCAGATCCGCAGGTACCACAACTCTCATGCAGATGCGGACCTAGGGGACTTAATTTAAGTCCGCATCTGCGATGTAATTTCCGCGGGTGCGATTATAGGCGCGCATATGCGACATCGCTGGGCAGTAAGCCAAGTTCGAGGGTTTGATTCCCATTTCAATTTTGGGACTTAGAGCTCGGTTTGAGGCAATTTTTAGAGGTTTCTTCAAGGATATTTTTGAGGTAAGTGATTCTAACCCGGATTGGACTATATTCCATGAATCTATTGCTATTTTGATCATCTAGTTAGGGATTTGAGTTGGAAATTAGGGGGAAAATGGTAGAAACTTCCTAGACTAAAATTATGAGTTTTGAAAATCGATTTGAGGTTGGATTTGAGTAATTCTTGTATGGTTGGACCCATGAGTGAATGGGTGTTCATATGTTGTGACTTTTACCTGATTCTGAGACATGGGCTTCGGGATGCTCTTTGGGTCAATTTCCTAATTTCTTGCTTCAGATTCGATTTCGTTAATTAGATTAGTTTCTTATAGATATATTTATGGTATGTAAATTTTTTTGGCTAGATTTGGGCCATTCAGAGTCGGATATCGTGGGAAAAGCATTGCTACCGATTGATTGAGTTCGGTTCGAGGTAAGTGGCTTGCCTAACATTGTGTGGAGGAAATAACCTTAGGATTTGGTATTGTAATGATATGTGAGCTCCATGTAAGTGACGTGACAAGCGCGTACACTGGTTATTTGTTGAAAAACCTGATTTTTACTGAGTAATAACCTGTTTTCATCTTAATTGAGTATACTAGCATGTGTAGTTATCCTGTTAGCCTAAAATAGCATATCTACGTGTCTTAATTGCTTATCTGAACTCTTTGCAGAATGCTTAGTGGATTCCTTCATCTTTTCTTGACTTGTACTTAGTCTAAACTGTAGATTTTCTTGTTGTAACTGTTATCTTCATTTTGTTTGAGTTGCGTACTTACTTTGGGTTTACGGAACGGTTTCCCGGGAGATCCCCCTGCATGTTACCTTTGGGACTACGATACCGTATCCCGGGAGATCCCCCTGCATGTTTAATTTTGGGACTACTAGACGATATCCCGAGAGATCCTCATGCACATTTACGTTTGAGACTACGAGGCGGTACCTCGGGAGTTCTCCCTGCATATTTATTTTAGGACTACGAGACGGTATCTCGGGAGTTTCTCTGATGTTTAACCTGTTTGTTGTACTATTAATTGTTGTGTTTACTTTCGTTAAATTCTAGTCTATTATTATATTGTGTATCTCCTGCCTTATTTATTATTTACTAGCGTGTCTGGCCTGACCTCATCACTACTCGACCAAGGTTAGGCTTGACACTTACTGCGTACCGTTGTGGTATACTCATGCTACTCTTCTGCACATATTTTCATGTGTAGATCCAGGTACATCATTCTAGCCTCGCTATTAGTTGTGCACTTGTTGTTTTACGGAGACTTCAAGGTACATCTTCTGCGTCCGCAGACCTGGGAGTCCTCCTCTATCTCTTTGTGTAGTTCTTCCTCTAGTACTTCTAAATACTGATGTATAGAATAGTTAGTAAATTCTTAGAAGCTTGTGACTTATGATGTTCCAAGTCTTGGGAATACTCTATATTTATTTTTAGCTAGTCTTTATTATATATGCCGAGCGGCATTTATATAACTTATTTCATTACTGCTGATGTTAGTGATTTAGAATTATGTCTTCATTTTCGTTGTTGTTCAGCAACTGTTAAGCTTACCTAGTCTTAGAGAAACTAGGTGTCGTCGCGACCTCTCACAGAGGGAAGATTGGATCGTGAGGCTTAAATACGTGTGCAAATATTCATACCGTCTCACAACCTACATGGCACAATAGAGATTACACGGAATAGATGACTATGAAAATAACATCCAAAGCCCGAAGACTCCTCCGTAAGAAACGCTATGCTGAAGTGAACACACCCGGCTTGATATAGGGCACACATTCACATTTGGACCCATCCACGGACCTCAAGCCTATTATGATCGTACTGTACTGGGCTACTAACCTTTCAAGGATCCCCAATAACCTTTTCCCATGACCCATAAGAACAGCCATCAAATCTGGAACGAACTCACACGATCCACATCCCAAGGAATAGAACGCCTTCCAGGCTTAAACTATCACATTAACGATAGAAACAAAATATCCATACTTGGTTTCAATCTTTAATCAATCAAGTGACTACATGTCTTATACAATCTACCTGTGGAATACGCTCCCACGACCTTCCGCACCAGGTAGCCAAGTCTGCACATCCATACCACCGGCTATACTAATGTTGTAAAGAAAATCGAGAATCCTCAAATCAGTACACAAAGCCTCTTACACATGACACTATTCTCAGATGACGCTATAAAAACTGCTAGCTTACTGTAAACATCCAAATTATTCCCTGCTCGCCCAAGCTCATGACATTCTTTCCAACACCGAACCGCAACTTTGATCCTTAACTTCCAATTCCCATGACGCTCGTTAAGGCCAAATATAGTACATATTCGTCAAATCCTTTGTTCGAATTACCACTGATATTTTCTTTCCTTAGTCGTAATAACACACCTATACACTGATAACTAGAAACCTCACAAATAGACCACCACACAATCCCATCATAGAAGGTTGGTCTCCCCGACTTAGCTTGAAGCTACAATTTCATAACCATGGAACTGATGTGCCAGAGAATCTCGGCACACTTAATACCAAATTGCTTAGGTTATAGCTTGTTTCAAGAGCATTTACTCTTTTTACTTATGGAATTATGATGTTTTGCAGTACATGAGGCTTAAACACTCAAGAACGTGGAAAAGAGATCGAAGGAGATAAAAAGGGAAGAAATTAAAACTATGCAATCGCATATTTGACAAGAGGATGTCACAGAACTAACATGCGAATCGCATAATGCACCAAGGGATCGCACACCTCAACAGAAAGATCGGCCAAATTCAAGAGCAAGAATGCAGTCGATTATGCGACCGCATAACTCACATGTGAGCCGCACAATTAACCGCAGAATCCCATGTGCCTGATGCTGCCTCAAGAATGCGATGCCAATCTGCGGTCGCATACCAGCAATGTGAACCGTAGATCAACAATGCGAACCGTAAAGCAACAATGCGAACCGCATATCATTAATGCAGTGACGAACTGGAAAATTGTGTTTTGAAACGCAAACGCATAGTTGGCTTGAAGTGGTATTTTTGTCCATTTTTGGCCCCGATTTTTGGCCTTCTATAAAAAGAGTCTAGGGTTTTGTGGGTCACTCTTGTCTGGTTTTTAAGGGAAGTTACTGTATTGAATATTATTCTCCCTTTTTGAAGCATTGGAGCAAGAAATCCTTGGGTTTGTAAGCATTCATGACACTTATTTTTCCTAGCTTTTTGTCATTTACTATGTGTAGCTAGCCTTAAATACTAAGGTTGTGGACCCTAAATAAGTGTTATGTATTTGGGTATTTTCCATTGAATATATGCATAATGGGTTGCTGATATTTATTTACTCTTTATTTCATAACTATTTTTAGTGGTTGCAAACATTAACTTATGCCATAAATTCTTTCTTAGCTTGGAAAAGTGGGTTAGACTTGGTAAGAATAACTGTCAATAACTCAAGGCTTTAAACCTTGTTTAATAGAATTACTTAGGAATAAGTTGATTTTATTTGGCAACAAGTGATTTGGGTTTTAGTGCAACTCTTTTAGATTTGGGAAAATTATAAAGAGGAAGTTCTACTCTATTATTTGAAAATATTGAATAGACATTTAGAAATCGATTGCATATCAAGAACTTCCCATTAGAAATATATCATATTAATACCCATTTGCATTACACTTCATCAAAGGGGGCACAATCTTGGTCTACTTAATCATACTAATTACAACTTCAATTAAGTCTCATTGCCGCTACATTTACTAAATTATTACCCAACAAATCCTCAAAAATTCAC
>ML346612.1:0-40282 GCA_005239505.1 Nicotiana paniculata | reverse complement strand
TATTCCCTATGGGATTCGACCCCAACCTTGTTGGGTTATTATATTTGACTTCGACCACTTTACACTATTTTAAAGTGTAATTTGAGCGTATCAAATTTTGGCGCCGTTGCCGGGGAATACGGTTTTGAAATTACTAGTTAGTGTGTACTTCACTTTATATCTGTTCTATTCCATCAAAATTTGCTTGTTTTTAATTGGTGTCCCAGGTCATAATGCCCGAGTTGTATGGAGAAGAGGAAAATCCTTTCGCCGATATTGAGGAATACATCGACGACTCCAATGCCATCCTTCCACCAGTAGTTGGGGCATCGACATTTAAGGTGGACCATGGAATGATACTGATGCTTAAGGCAGAAGGATTATTTCACAACTCAACAGATGATGATCCTACGCAACACCTAAGGAACTTCTTGGGTGTGTGCGCCATGCACAAACAGACCAATGTGTAGGATGACGCTTTGAGGTTGCGGGTGTACAAGTACTCCTTAGATGGAGAGGCAAGGAAGTGGCTCCTCAATTTACCCCCTCACACCATCACTACATGGCATGAGCTTGTCCGAGCTTTTTTGTCAAAGTGGTTCCCCGATAGCAAGAAATCTGAGCTTAGAGATAAAATATTTTTCTTCAAGCAAATGCCGGGGGAGCACATACACGAAGCGTGGGACTGTTTCAAGCTGTATCTTGTGAGAGAACCAAACCATGGGTTCCCGGAAAACATTTTGATGGAGAAATTTTACATGGGTCTAGACCCGCTCTCCCAGTCAATTGCAAAGAATGCTGCGGATGGGTCTTTCATGGACAAGTCATTTTCTAGGATTACTCAAATTTTAGACAAGATGGCTAAGCAAAATCAATCATGGAATTCGGAAGATACGAGTGGGGGAATTTCCTATGGCACTCCTTCTCTTGCAAACATGATCAAGGAGAATCAAGAAAGAGACCAAGTGATTGTAGGTCTTGCCACTAATGTTGATGTACTGACAAAGATGCTCAAGGAAAATCAAACGAAGAAAGTGCATATGGTGGAAGACATGCAATCAATGGGTAATCAAGAGTGGGAAGAAGCAAATTATGTTCAAAACTCTCAGGGTGGTTACCGCCAAAAAAACAATTGGAGGCCAAAACCGCGAGGGCAAGGCCAACAAAATTGGCGCAATGATCAAGGTGGCCAAGGATCTTGGAAGAACAACAACAATTATCCCAATATAAGCTCCAACCATTATGTCCCATCACGAGGGCAGTATCCCAACTCTTCACAATACAAGGAGGGGTTGTCAAGTGAATCAAAAATGGAAGGGATTCTAGAGCGGATTCTGCAAAATCAAGAGAAAAGCGATGCAACAATGAGGAATATGTCCGAGGTGGTGGGCTCACACACCGCTTCGATTCATAAACTTGAATTGCAAATGAGAGATCTATCAAGAGAGAAAAATCCCAAGATAAAAGGCACACTTACAAGTGACACGGTGGTCAACCCAAAAAGTGGCCCAGGGGGGTCGACATCTCATTGCATGGCCATCACAACGAGAAGTGGTAAGGTGATTCAAGACGAAAGTGAGAAAGTGATTGATGTCGAGAACAGTGATCAAGTAGGGGAAGCACGGAGTGAGTTGCCGGTAGTAATGGAAGTTGAGGAAACCCCGTAGAGGATGAGGTTCAAGGAGAGAGAAAAGGAAAGGCCGTGGAAAAGACGAAGGAGACCCCAAAATCTCCTCCACCAATTCCTAGGCCTAACCCTCCGTTTCCTAAAAGGCTTGCACGAAGAGTGGATGACGGGAAGTTTGAAAAATTCTATGACATCTTGAAGCAATTGTCGGTGAACATTCCATTCTTGGAAGCTTTCCAAGAAATTCCGGGGTTCGCCAAGTACTTGAAGGAGATGATGACAAAAAAGAGAATGACAAAGAATGAGGTGGTAAATTTGACTCACAGGGTTAGTTCAATAATTGCTACATTAACCGTGGAGAAGAAGGGAGACCCTGTAGCTTTTACTATCCCATGCACTATTGGATTGAGAAATTTTGCTAGAGCACTTTGTGACAACGGTGCTAGTATAAATTTGATGCCTCTTGCTATTTACAAGCAAGCCGTACTGGGATTTCCAAGACCAACTAGCATGCGTTTGCAAATGGCCGATCGAACCATAAAGAAACCCTTGGGCATTGTTGATGATGTTCTAGTGAAAGTGGGAAAGTTCCTTCTCCCGGCCGACTTTGTCATCTTGGACTGTGCAGTGGATAAGGAGATTTCTATCATGTTAGGAAGACCATTCCTCACAACTGGAAAAGCATGAATGGATTCGGAAAGACATTAAATTAAATTCCGAGTGAATAATGAAGAAGTTACATTCCAAGCAAGCAAGGGGTTGAAATTGCCAAGCGCAAATGAGGGGATCTCTATTATTGATGTTGTTGATGAGGTGGAAGATGCCGTTGTGATGAAAATGGAAGAAGAGGGCCTCGGCGAGGCATTGGCAACAATTTTGGTAAATTTTGATGATGAAAACATCGAGGGTTATGCGGAGATAGTTAATGCATTGGAAGGGTGTGGGTCCTATACATATGCACCAAAAAAGTTTTCCCTCGACCAACAGAATTAAATGACACCGCCCGCAAGGCCTTCAATCATGGATCTACCACAACTTGAGCTCAAACCACTCCCATCGCACTTGAGGTATAAATTTCTTGGCTCTAATGATACTTTACCCGTAATCGTGTCTTCTTTGGTGAATGATGTGCAGGTTGAAGCATTGCTAAATGTCTTGCGGGAGCACCGACAAGCGATTGGATGGACAATAGCGGACATCCGAGGAATTCCTGACAGAATATGTGAACACAAAATCCAACTCGAAGAAGGGATCAAACCAAGCGTAGAGCATCAAAGAAGATTAAATCCCTCTATGCAAGAGGTAGTCAAGAAGGAGATAATCAAATAGTTGGACGCCGTGGTTGTCTACCCCATTGCGGATAGTTTGTGGATCAGTCTAGTGCAATGTGTGCCTAATAAAGGAGGCATGATGGTGATCCACAACGAAAAGAATGAACTTATCCCTATGCGGACGGTCACCGGATGGAGATTGTGCATGGACTACCGGAAGCTTAACAATGCTACTTGGAAGGATCATTTCCCTATGCCATTTATTGATCAAATGCTTGATCGGCTAGCGGAAAGATCCTTCTATTGCTTCCTTGATAGATATTCCAACTACAAAAAAATCAACATAGCTTTGTAAGAACAAGAGAAAACAACCTTCACTTGCTCGTACGTCACCTTTGCTTTTAGTCGGATGCCTTTTGGGTTGTGCAATGCTCCGGCCACGTTTCAATGATGTATGATGTCCATATTATTCGATATGGTGGAGGATTACTTGGAAGTCATTATGGATTATTTCTCGGTGGTTGGTGATTCTTTTAATCATTTCCTTGACAACCTCCGACAAGTACTAGAACGGTGTGAAGAAACCAATCTTGTGCTCAATTGGGAAAAATGTCACTTCATGGTTGATGAAGGGATTGTTTTGGGGCACAAAATTTCTAGAAAGGGCATTGAAGTCGATCGGGTGAAGTTTGAGGTCATCTCCAAACTCCCTCCTCCAATTTCTGTGAAAGGCATCCGAAGCTTTCTTGGTCATGCCGACTTCTATCGGCGCTTCATCAAGGACTTTTCAAAAATTGCAAACCTATGTGCAAACTCCTTGAGAAAGATTCCAACTTCTTGTTCAATGATGAATGCCTCAAAGCATTTGAAGAGCTTAAGGAAAAGCTCACCACGACCCCTATTATTGTCACACCGGATTGGTCTCTCCCATTCGAGCTTATGTGTGACGCTAGTGGTGTAGCTATTGGAGCGATTTTGGGTCAAAGGCACAACAAGGTTCTCCATCCCGTCTACTATGCAAGAAAAACTCTCAACGGTGCCCAAATGAAATACACAGTGACAGAGCAAGAACTCATTGCTATTGTCTATGCTTTTGAGAAATTCCGGGCCTATCTTTTGGGATCCCAAGTGATAGTCTTTACAGATCATGTTGCTTTTCACTATCTCAAGGCGAAGAAAGATGATAAGCCAAGGTTAATCCGATGGGTCCTTTTATTTCAAGAATTTGACTTGGAGGTAAAAGATCGGAAGGGCACAGAAAATCAAGTTTCGGACCATCTCTCCCGAATTGAAGAAAAGGGGCGCACGACAGATAACTTAGATATTGATGATGCTTTCCCTGATGATCATATTCTTGCATTATCTTCCTCTTTAGCTCCTTGGTATGACGATATTGCAAATTATGTGGTGAGTGAGCTGATCTCGGATGGCCTGGAGTCATACAAGAAGAAAAAGTTTTTGAGGGACTGCCGTCAATACTATTGGGAGGAGCCATTTTTGTTCCGCATTTGTGCGGACAAAATTATTAGAATATGTGTCCCAGAAGAAGAAGTGATGCCTATTCTAAAGGCATGTCATGACTCACCGCGGGGGGCCATCATGGAGGGAATCGGACAACGACAAAAGTGCTTGAATATGGACACTATTGGCCAACTCTCTATCAGGATACGAATCAGATGGTCAAAGCTTGTGACCAATGCCAACGACAAGGGTAAATTTCCAAGAGGAATGAAATGCCAATGAACTTTGTGTTGGAGGTTGAAATTTTTGACGTATGGGGCATAGATTTTATAGGGCCGTTTGTAAGTTCTTGTGGGATGAAGTACATTCTTGTAGTCGTGGACTATGTGTTCAAGTGGGTTGAAGCCGTTTCCTTGCCAAACAATGAAGCTAGGAGTGTAACCGCGTTCTTGAAAAGAAACATATTCATCGACACTCCTAGAGCAATTCTCAGTGACGGTGGTTCTCATTTTTGCAACAGGGCATTCAATGTCCTATTAGAGAAGTATGATGTGAAGCACAGGGTGAAGACGCCCTATCATCCCCAGTCGAGTGGTCAAGTTGAAGTATCCAACAGAGAGATAAAGAACATCCTAGTAAAAACAGTTAATGCCAACCGGACCGACTGATCAAGGAAGCTGAATGATGCATTATGGGCCTACCAGACCGCATAAAAAACTCCTATAGGTACCTCTCCATACAGGATAGTGTTGGGAAAAGCATGTTATCTACCCGTGGAGCTTGAGCACAAAGCCTTGTGGGCACTCAAGAAGTTGAACCTGGACTGGAATGAAGCTGCTAATTTGAGGCTCCATCAACTCAATGAAATGGAAGAATTCTGTTTCCACGCTTATGAGAGCGCAGCTATGTATAAAGAGAGAATGAAGGGGGTCCATGACAAGAAGATCCTAAAACGGGAGTTCTATACGGGTGACTTGGTGTTACTATTCAATTCCCGACTCAAACTCTTCCCGGGCAAACTCAAATCTAAATGGTCTGGCCCTTTCCAAGTGGTGAATATCTCTCCTTTTGGGGCTGTGGAACTACCAACTGAGGACGGACTTCGTACGTTCAAAGTAAACGGCTAACGCATCAAACACTACTTGGGTACCGATGGTGAGAGGCATGTGGTAGAGAAATTAAGTTTGAATGATGGTTCTTGTCCTACTAATGAATGACTCTAAGGGAGTACCAAACTCGTTGTGCCGTGACGTTAAATCAAGCGCTTCATGGGAGGCAACCCATGTGTGGCAACATTTTCTGTTTATCTCTTTTTCATCTAAAAAAACGCATTTGGCCAGTCTGCGACGCATATGCTATCGCATTTCTTGTATGTGGTTCGCATTATGGTCGCAAAAATCAACAGTGTGCTTGGAAATTGTTCGTGACAAAAATGCGATATCAAGGTATACTATGTGAAACGCATGTCTTGTAAGCGATCGCATAAGTTCACCGCATTCCGAACTTGGTAAGCCAGTGACTAATGCACCGCATGATGAATATGTGTTCTCACACTTCCTTATGCGATCCCCCCATCACATTTAGCCCCAGGTAAGTCCTAATTCTCTCTCTCTCTCCCGTCTTACCTCTTAAAACAAAAACAAGGAAAAAGAGAAAAAAAAAAGAGAAAAGATAAAGCGAAAAGGAAAAGACCCAGATCGGGCAAAACACAAATCGAAAGAGCAAAGAACCTTATTTTGCGAATCCACTTGTATTTTACATCTATTCATCAGGTATGTTCCCCTCTCCCCTCTTCTTATGTTTTATTTCATATTGAATCATGGATTCCATAGTATCATTGTTGTGCAAAGGTGAAATCGTAAAGGGGAGGGGGAAGGGTAGAAATTTTGATTGGTAATTAGGCCTGGGAGGTTGTTAATTTTTAAAATCCGCATTGCTAGGGATAGAATGATGTACTTGAAGGATCTGCGGATCGCATTTCTAAGATGCAGACCGCATCTGTGTGGCAAATCCTGCCCTAGGCCCATTGGGAACAAAGCTATATATGCGACGCATATGCGATCGCATAGTCAATTTGCGATTCGCAGATGCGTCACACCCTTCAACAGAATTTTTCCCCAGCACACCTCTCGTTTGCAGCCTTTCTGCGATAGCATAATCACCTTTGCGGTGACTTATGCGATCGCATATTTGTTTCCATTGTTCCCATCCATTTTTGTGCTGCATATGCGAACCGCATAGTGGTTATGCGATCGCATATGGTATCGCACTAGTGCTCCTATTTAACTATGTTTGCTTATGCGACTGGATTGAGATCCGCATTGTGGTTATGCGATTGCATACCTCGTCGCATAGGCCAAACTTTATGTCTTTTTGTCATCTTTTCGTGATTTCTTTTTATGTTGTCCGCCCGTGCACTCACACATAATTTCTCTGTGCAGCAATGCCTCGTAAGCATACAATCGCTAAGAGAGCCTCCACAAGTAGGCATGCACCTCCACCCAAGCGTGCACGTCACACACCTCCATCAGATATTGTCGAAAGTCCCTCCCAGTCTGATGAGGGGGGTAGTGAACCAGAGGTGAACTAGGAAGCTGAGGTACGGACGAAATAGGGGGACAATTACCAGCTCCGCTTTCCACTGCCCCTATCTAGGGAGTTGTACCGGGAGGGTCTGACCACAAGAAAGATCTTACCCGAAAAAGGTTCAGTCTTAACGGCCTGAAAGAGCAATATCACCATATTCTACAAAACATCCGAACAAGAAACTGGGACTGCTTTACTGAGCCCCTTGGAGAATACAACGAGACCATGGTGAGAGAGTTTTATGCTTCTTATGCTGCTTCTAGGAATGCCCGTCACAATAGGAACACATTTTTCAGTGAGGCAGTGTTTGTCAGGGGGGTTGAAGTGGAGTGTCACCAGGACGCCATCTATGCTAGGTATTTTTCAACATCGCGCCCAAGCACGAAAGAATAAGAGGCCAAACTGGCCAACAAAGATGGAGAGCGTGCTTGGGTCGCCTCTGTTATTGCAAAAGGTACTCTGGCCTAGATTTCTCCTAACCAAAAGATTTACAGAGAAGATCTTTCGAGAGAAGGAAGATTCTGGTTTGCTTGTGTTGCATCCCGTCTCATCCCCACTAGAAACGAAACACTTATAAGCATTGAGAAGGCCATTCTCATTGCTTGCATTATGTGCGGGATCAATGTCGATGTGACCGACATTATTTTTCAAGAGATTGGGGTGCGAGCTTTGCAGAAGAAGACCTCATTTCCTTTCCTCTGCCTCATCACTGCACTGTGCCGAGCTGCTGAAGTCCCTCTTATTCTTTTATGTGACAAGGCAGCCAAGATTGACAAGGATATTGACATCACCCATATGAGTGATGCGGGGCCAAGGGCAGCTGCATCTCCTTCGGTCAACCCAATGCCTACCCCTACAGAGGCAGCGCCTTCAGATCCCCAGCCTTCTATAGCACAGCCATCCACCACTTCCTCATAACCTACTGCCCGTGTTGGCACCCCCTCAGCCATTCCATTGCATGTTCTCTCTCAGCTTGGTCTCCTAGCTCAGCATACAAATGCTAAGGTAGACAAGCTCCTAAGAGAACTTCCTACTCTAATCTGACATGCCCTCACCCCCATTCAATCTTATGTAACTGCCCTAGGGTTGCCTCACAGGCTTGACGCACGCATTGAAAAGGTTGAGCGAGGTAAGGTTAGATATTTGCCAGAGCTTCGGACCGAGGTGTCCACTTTGCACAAGGAGCTCCACCGGCTGTAGCACTTGGAGTTTGACTTTTCATCCCTCCTGCCCAAGGAAGGGGAACAGAGAGGTTGTACCTCCGAGCCGGGGCTAGGCATTGATTTCTCCACACTGATGACGGCCCCTGCCTCATTGATTATCCCTCCACCTTCAGCTCCTCCCACAACTATTGCTATACCTTCGGGAGAGGAGTCCATACATTCTTCAGAGTCCGAGGGTGAGTCATCCGAGGAGGACACCTCTTCGTCCGACGAGGAGCAGGGTCCTCAGGAGAAGGGAAAGAGGGTTTTCATCCCTACAGTTGCAGATCCGACAGAGGAGGTGCTCATTCAGCTTGCTATTCGACGTTCTCTGGAGGACACTGCTACGCCAGCCTCAGCTCAGCCGTCAGCAGAGGAGGGCGGCAACTCTCACACTCCAGTCACTCTTGCCGCTGAGCCTGCAGCAAATCCTCCTCCACCAGTAGCTGCTATGCCGCCTGCTGCGCAGTCAGATGCTCATGTCCATGAGACAGTTGAGGATACCACAGACTCCCGTAGTGCTTAGCGCGCCCCAGGGAGCCCCTAACTCTGTCTTTACATTTCTTATGCATTGGGGACAATGCATATCTTTTTGTTGGGGGGTGGTTGTAAGTATTTTTTTGTACCAACTTGGATAATATAGTACTTGCAATTTTGTTGTATGTATGAATGGTTTTGTTTCTTTTTTTGTTTATGTATTATGTCCAAGTTGTTAGTAAACCAGTGTACATATTTCGTTTGTGATATTAATATGTCGAGTTTTTCTCCTTAAGTATTATTAACAAATTCCCTTTGGTTTTTCTTCGCCGGGTTCTTTTCCAAGGGTGGAATAGTAGAACCATGGCACTAGGAAGAAACATGTTGACCAGTTTAGTGTAAGTGTCTAGTCGCAAGCATGCACATCTATAAATAATCCATACCCTTTAAAAAATAAAAAATAAAAAATATATATATAATATATATATATATTAGAATTATATCAACTCTGTGAACTTGAGGATCGCCTTTTGACTCTATGTGTACTTAGAATTATACATGTAAATAATGAAAGTTTTAAGTCGGCAAGCCCTGACTCTTGAGCTAAAACGATGTTGAACTAAACAAGTCATGTGTCGTGTGTGTTAGATGTTTGTATCAATAATTCTTGTGATTGAATCCATCGTCTAGAACTTGCCCGGTTGGTCTTTCAATGCTAATAATAATTATGTTTGGATGGAGAAATGACCTTAGGCATTCTTTGTATATTCAAAAAAAAAACATTAGCCTTTGTAGCCACCGTTGTATATATATTATCACTAGTTACCCCATTTGAGCCTTGAACTTTTTCTTTGGTCACCTCAATGCTAACCTTTCCCTTTTTGAATAATAATTCCTCTTTTGAACCCATTCCTCCTTGAATATTGAGAATGAGGCAAAAAGCCTAAGTTGGGGGTGTAGTGTCAAAGTGGAAATTAGTAAGGTTTTCTTTTGAAATTATTTAAGCTTCAAAAGAAAAACACAAAAAAAAAAAAAGATAAAAGAGGAAAAAGAGAAAAAGAAATGTGTTTATGTAAATAAATATGGGAGCTTGAAGAAATGTAGCTAGGTGCCTAAAATGATTCTATGTTGGTAACTAGAGGCAAACTAGGCCATGTGGTTTGAATTGAAACAAAGTGCATTAAGAAAGAAAAATGTGAGTAGTGTTCAAGGAGGATGTAGTCATTTTCCCAAATGTGTATCCTACCTTTCCCTAAACCTACATTAAAAGTTTATAAAGCCCTTATGGGATCTCCAACCGAATATTCTTGAAAATGTTATGAATTAAAATAAGGGCAAGCCTATGGATGATGTGT
The DNA here is from genome assembly GCA_005239505.1 of Nicotiana paniculata. Lineage (NCBI taxonomy): Eukaryota > Viridiplantae > Streptophyta > Magnoliopsida > Solanales > Solanaceae > Nicotiana > Nicotiana paniculata. The sequence continues at coordinate 30,324 of ML346612.1, read as the reverse complement.
TGTAACACTTGAAATTCTGTGTGAGTGTGAGTGTTTGTGTAAATATGGCCCTTGTTTTCATTGTAATATTGTGAGTTGGGACTTTCTTTATTTGTGGTGAGGGAACATGTACTGTGGTGTGCAACAGTAGTTGAGTTCTTGATGTCGGGTGCAAATACGCTCAGCTGAGAAGTAACATTTTGTCAAATAGCTCGAGGCTCAAAGTTCACAAGTTGAGAAGTTTCCTTGTAAATATTAGTAACTATTCATAACGGGTAATTGGATGAAATGCATGCTTGTAGTACTGACACTTAACACTGTCTGTCGTCATAGTTGTTTCCGGTCTTATAGTTAATGAATAAGTTAAGATAGAGTCTTTCTAGTTGCTTGAGGACAAGCAAGAGTTCAAGTTGGGGGTGTTGATGTGCCGAAGAATTTCGGCACATTTAATACCAAATTGCTTAGGTTATAGCTTGTTTCAAGAGCATTTACTCTTTTTACTTATAGAATTATGATGTTTTGCAGTACATGAGGCTTAAACACTCAAGAGCATGGAAAAAAGATCAAAGGAGATAAAAAGGGAAGAAATTAACACTATGCGATCGCATATTTGACAAGAGGATGTTGCATAACTATCATGCGAATCGCATAATGCACCAAGGGATTGCACACCTCAATAGAAAGATCGGCCAAATTCAAGAGCAAGAAGGCGGTCGATTATGCGACCGCATAACTCACATGCGAGCCGCAGAATTAACCGCAGAATCCCGTGTGCCTGATGCTGCCTCAAAAATGCGATGCCAATCTGCGGTCGCATACCAGCAATGCGAACCGCAAATCAAAAATGCGAACCGCAAAGCAACAATGCGAACCGCATATCATTAATGCGGTGACGACCTGGAAACTAGTATTTGAAACGCGAACGCAGAGTTGACTTGAAGGGGTATTTTTGTCCGTTTTTGGCCCCGATGTTTTGCCCACTATAAACAGATTTAGGGTTTTGTGGGTCACTCTTGTCTGGTCTTTAAAGAACATTACTGTATTGAATATTATTCTCCCTTTTTGAAGCATTAGAGCAAGAAATCCTTGGGTTTGTAAGCATTCATGACACTTATTTTTCCTAACTTCTTGTCATTTACTATGTGTAGCTAGCCTTAAATACTAAGGTTGTGGACCCTAAAGGAGTGTTATGTATTTGGGTATTTGCCATTGAATATATGCATAATGGGTTGCTGATATTTATTTACTCTTCATTTCATAATTATTGTTAGTGGTTGCAAACATTAACTTATGCCATAAATTCTTTCTTAGCTTGGAAAAATGGGTTAGACTTGGTAAGAGTAAATATCAATAAATCAAGGCTTTAAACCTTGTTTAATAGAATCACTTAGGAATAAGTTGATTTTATTTGGAAACAAGTGATTCGGGTTATAGTGCAACTCTTTTAGATTTGGGAAGATTATACAGAGGAAGTTCTACTCTATTATTGGAAAATATTGAGTAGACATTTAGAAATCGATTGCATATCAAGAACTTCCCATTAGAAATATATCATATTAATACCCATTTGCATTACACTTCATCAAAGGGGACACAACCTTGGTCTACTTAATCATACTAATTACAACTTCAATTAACTCTCATTGCCGCTACATTTACTAAATTATTACACAACAAATCCTCAAAAATTCCCGTTCACTAATGGAATGGAACTATGGTTTGAGTTAAGAATCACACTATCAAAGTATTATTTTCACATTATATAATGCCCAAATGATTCCCCAAATTGTTGTTATTGTGGAAATTTTTGAAACGAACCTAAATTGAGTAAAAAGTATCCCGAGACTTAAAGAATAAAATTTTCTAGAAAATAGGTGTTATGAGATGCACTATGAAATCGCACAGCGTGTATGCAGACCGCATAATGGTCGCATACCTAGGCAGATCATTGCCCCATTTGAGGTCAACGATGCGGTCCAATATGAGATCACATTCCAGTTTTGCAGATCGTATAAGCTATCGCATTGTTGCCTTTGATTTTTGGAGGGAAGTTATGCGATACATTATACGATCGCATAACGTGTATGAGAACCGCACAATGGTCGCATACCGGGTAGTGTGTTTCAAATTTTGGCCCATCTTGAGGGCCATTATACGGTCGATCCTGCGGACCGCGTGTCAAGAATGCGATCGCATTCCTGACCGCATTCTTGTGTCGGTCCCTATTTTTTTCTAATTTTAAAACCCGACCCCAGTTCATTAAAAACACCCCTCCCTTTAATTTTAACCATTTTTCTGAGATATTAGAGAGAGGAAAGAGTGGGTTCTAGAGAGAGAAAGTCTCAACTTCATCAAATTGGTCTTCTTTGATCACTCAAGCTCGGAACTAATCAAGTAGAACACAAATTTCTTCACTCTAAGAGGTAAGCTTCCATCCCATTAACCCAACATGCATGTACCCAATTTATCATAATCTAGTAAAGGAAAATAGGTTGGAGTAACCTTTCACTAAAAATGGGTTATTTAATCTAAAGGAACACCTAGTGTTTGATAGAAAGCTCAAATGAGTTCAAGACATGTTCATGATTAATTCTAAGTTTAAATGTGACGCATTGTGAATTAGATTGAAGGTGCTATAATATCCGGTGATTTGAGATAGAAATTAAGGAAAAATCCCAGTTTGAGGTATGTATGGCTAACTTTAACCCTTGTAGAATCCTCTTGTTGGGTCCGAGTATACGACATGTGTACCTTGTTTGGAAATATGTGAATTGATTGTTCAAATGTGTTGAGACGTAAGATATTATTCTCTTATTGTCCTGGTTGACTGTCATGCTACCGTTCTATATGAGGTTGTGAAAAGTGTTTTTGATGTGCCTATTTCATTCTGTGCAAAGCTCGTAAATGCTAAAGGGTATCAATATGAAAGGATGTGTAATGAATGGAATATTGTTGATGTGCCCAAGTGTGGGAATGTATATAATGGCTAAAAGCCGTGCGTGGAAAGTAATGAAAAAAAGGGTATTGTGAAATGATGTAAATGAGTTGAACGATTATGGCAGCACCGTGTACATGAATTACTACTTGATAAGAGTTATGGTGCCTTCGTCCCAAATACATAAATTTTTGATATGAACTTGTATTCCTTGAAATGATGATTCTTGTGATGTAATTATTTGTGGTTGCTGTAATGAAATATGATGGTCAGGTGGGATCGGGTTGCGCACCGCAACACAAAGTAATAAGCTTGATGAGGCGTGAGGTAATAAGGGGGGCCGAGGTAATAAGGATGGAATGTGATCATTATCACTACTGAAATGAAAATCTATGAGCTCTTGAATATGATGATGTTGAAAAGGGGAAAAGGGAGAGATTGTGAAACTTGTTTGATATTGGTTGTTTCCTTCCACGTGCATTGATTAATTGGGTCTATTACTGTCTCTTCATTGTGTATTGCTTGATTGTACTTGGGATAATGTTTGTTTATACATACTAGTACTATTCCACAGTACTAATGTTCCTTTTGCCGGGGGCGCTATATCTTTTATATGGATGTAGGTGGATCCATAGCAGGTAGCCCAGCTCGCCGTTAGTGGTGCTTTCTCCTCATCCTCTTTCAGCTGTACTGGAGAGCCCCACTTCCTCTCGGTGCCATGTGTAGTTCCTGCCATCTCCTTTTGAGTATATTATGTATTGTAAGGTATAGTCGGGGCCTTGTTGCCGGCAATTATTGTTGTAAACTCCTAGCACTCTTAAAGGCTCCATAGAAACTATGTGGGTGTATATGTATATTTTGGGCAGTGGTTGTATTTGTTCGTAATCATGTTCCGTATTGGGACGTGTTGTATCTATTATGTATGTTTTGAGGGTTAGAGTGAGCCTTAGTTTGAGGAATCAAGCCTTGAACATCCGCCAACCGACTCCATGAGTGTTAGTGATGCCAACAAAAATATGGAATTAGAGTCAACCGGGGTGATTTAAAATTTGGTTGAAATTGACTCTATTCCGGGGATAATTAAGGATGTCAAAATCCAGAAAAATTTGCAAGTTGGAGGTTTGAAGTCACATTCCAAGCATTTTTCAACATTGGAATTGTGTGGTAAAATAGAAGTTGAACTACACGAGTCAATGGAGCGTTGCGAGGAGAAAAAGTTCTTACCATACATCTTGCAATTTGAGGAAACAAGAAAACAAAATGACATTCCTCACATGAGATCCAAGAAGTGCAAAATGAAGAATTTAAGGCTTGGCTTGGTCATCTAATTACCACCCCCACTGCCCATGGGCACAAGCTTGATTCCTATCTAGGTGCTCAATTCATATCATCCAAGTAGCGAGAAAAGTGGTAAAGTTGATTTAAGTCGTGCCACGACGTTAAATGCGGTGCTTGGTGGGAGGCAACCCATCATTTTTCAAAATTTTTAGTCTTTTTAAAATTTTCTTTTTTAGAATAGCTTATTATATTTTTCTAACCAATCTGCCAAGTATCACATTTTTCGGAGTTGATTTCAGCAGGTCGGGGATACCGGGTGGTCAAAATCAGTGCAAGAAAATGATAAAATTGATGGGCAAACACACTGACCAACTCTGCTATGCCCCATGTCAATTATTCTATAGCAGAGTGGCATCCGCGATCAACTATGCCATAGCAGATGCCAACAGTATGCTTGTTGCTGAGCCCAGTGATTTCACACCTACGGTCCGGTTTTCGCAGGTGCGGTCTCGCAGAAGCGGTCGCCTGCCCGTAGGTGTGGATATATTTCCGCAGGTGAGAAAGTCACCCAGGTAAATTCCCAAATCCCACTCCCCAGGTCAGTTTTCTTTACCCTTTATGCCAGAAACTTCAAAGAACAGGAAAAAAAATCCATCACTTCCTCTCAACTCTCACTCACTACAAATCGCAAGAACCCAGGTAATCTCTACCCCCCACTCCTCTTCATCTATTTTTGTTTGTATTATTATGTATTTGTGTGTTCGGGCCTTCAATAGCCGTGTACATTCCATGGTATTTTTCTTTTTTCTTATTTTGTTTTGTTACCTTGAAAACTAGGTTAGATTTAGATTGAGGATTTGGTTGAGAGTAGGGAGTGTGTGCTAGTTCAGTGTTGGGTTATTGTGAACCCCATTCGTGTGAAGAGAGAGAAAACTTTATACGCTCGCAAAGTGTTCGGGATATTGTATAGGTGAAAATTGAGTGCCTAATACCGTAATTTTAGTGTTAATGAAGTTAGAACAAAGTTTGGTACACTAACCTGGAAGTCTTGAGTACAGATTAGTGGCCAAAAGCAAAGCCCAAGTGAAAAATGACACAAAAAAATCTAGGCAGTTGAGTTTTGGACGAAGGACCGCAGGTGCGGAAACTGCCCAGCCTTGCCCAAAACCAGTAGCTTTGCAACAGGGCCTTCCTGGGCCCGTTCGACTTGGTTCTTTGGCCTATTTACAGTGTTTTAAGATGCTTATCGATATTCCACTGCTGGACTGACTTCATTTTGATTTTTGTAGGCAATTTAACTCAGAAATGGACCCAAACGCAATCCGAAATTTTGAAATTGAGGAGGAGACTGGAGAACATTATGATGAGAGCATGTTCAGGTTGGCTGCATGTCAATGCCGCTACTATGATAACCTCCACACCAAAAAATGGTACTTGGGAGAGGAATTTCCAAGGAAAAATTGAGCAAGAAGCTCCTAGAGTTCTATGCTTGGATGGTATCCACTGGGTGGGCGCGTTACATTCCCACTCCGTGCAAGGCAAATGAGACATGGTTTCGAGAATTTTATGCAAATCTCAGGCATGCAACCTTTGACAATCCTCACCTCATCATCCGAGGGAAGCTAGTGAGGTTCGAGGTGGAGTAAATAAATGCAGTTCTCGGGATCCCAAACCACCCCATACAACCGGTAGCAGAGAAAGATCACTGTGACAACTCGACATGGCTTGTGTCAAGATTGTACCCTGAGAGTGTAAGACCATAGTGGGCAAACAAGAGGAAAGTCTTGAAGTCAACTGACTTCACAGTCGAGGCCAATATATGGCTATATACTGAGCAACAGAGTGTCCCCCATTGGGAATGTCACAGATGCGTCTTACACTGAGGCATTGATTATCCCCTGCCTGATTGATGGCATTCCAGTGAACCCGGTCCATTACATTCTGAGTGAGAGGTGGAAGTATGTGCTTGACGTTTGGCCAGGGTTACTGTTTCCGTCCTTGATCACTGAGTTGTGTCGGCGGTCACAGGTCGAGGAGCGCCCCACTGATCATTGGGTGTCCGCCGACAAACCTTTCCAGCCATTGAGAGTCAAGGGAGATGGTGGAGCAGTGAAGAGCAAGATAAAGGAAGGCCACCACCACAACTACAGAAGTTGGATCCTCCTCACAGCCTACTTCATCAGCGGGTCTTTTTGGGGAGATGAACTCCCATCTTTCCAACCTGCGGGACCTAGTGTCCAAGCTCCCCATCGGACCTTCCACTTCATAGCCACAACCCCCCCCCCCCGACTACTACTCTTAGGCCGAGATGAAGAAGTACTTTGACTCTCAGGACAAGATGGTTGCTTCTCTAACACAGATGGAATTTCCCTACACTAGCCTGCCACGACACATGTTGCCCTATAGGCGTCACTTTGACAAAGAGAAGCAGAAGAACAAGAAGAAAGGTAAGCTTCTAGTCAAGGTGTGGATGGGGGTAAAAGCAATCTTTTGGTGGGGGCAGCCGAGCAAGCCGTTGCCAGTTGCAGATGCTGAGGATAACAAGGAGTACTCGTTCATGACTGATGCGGATGATGCAGATGATGATGATGATGACGAGACCTCTCAGCAGCATTGAACATCCATTTCTCCTGCAGTTTGCTAGTCTGATGCATACCTCAGGGAGACCCTCAAACATTGCTATTTATTTTGTTATTGTGCAGTGAGGACACTACAACGTTTCAAGTTGGGGTGGATTTTGTATATCTTATCTTTCATGACATAGTTTGTGACATTGTTATGTGCCCTTGTCGGGCTTGTTGTTGAGTATATCTATAATTTTTGCTAAGCTTGGTGTGAATGATTTATTTTCTTTAGTAGTTGGTATTTTTTTTAGCTTTTTAGTTTTATTTTTAGTAGTTGGTTTATTTTCCGTAATAATACTTCCTTGGGTTCTCTTCATGCTATGGTTCTTTCCCAAGGAACAATTTTTGAAGTGAACTGGGTGACTTGTCCCTATGATAGATGGTGTGACAACTTTCTTAAAGGGAATTAGTCTTGTTTTTCTAGGAAGAGACGTTTCGATTATTTGGTACTAAAGAAACTAGTCTCTTGTTTGTGAAATGTGAACTAAGAATACCCCTCCGAAATTTGATTTTTAATGAAAACAAGTAAGTTGCATGGTGAAGGTTAATTTTGGTGATAAATTCTTGGCTTTTTAGTGACTCCTTGCACAATAGTTCGAAAATATTGCTCTAAACTCCTATAAAAAGAAAAAAAAAATGAAATTGATCCATCTTGATTAATTCATGCGCCATGTGTGTTAGTGTTTGTATAAATAAATCTTGTGCCTACTTCCATCATCTAGAACTTGCCCGGTTAGTTTTTCAATGCTAATGATAATTATGTTTGGTTGGAGAAATGACCTTAGGCATTCTTTGTGTTATCTGAAAACCTCGTTAGCCTTTTGAGCCACCATTGTATAGATATTATCACTAGTTACCCCATTTGAGCCTTGAACTTTCTCTGTAGTCACCTCAGTACAAACCACTCCCTTTTGAAATATAATTCCTCTTTTGAACCCCTCCCTTCTTGAATATTGAGAATGAGAAAAAAAGCCTAAGTTGGGGGTGTAGTGTCAAAGTGGAAATTAGTAAGGTTGTACATTGAGTGCAAAATATATGCCTATAAAGATTCTTTTGAAATTATTCAAGCTCCAAAAGAAAAATACAAAAAAGGAAGAGAAAAAGAAGTGTGTATATGTAAAAAAATATGGGAGCTTTGAAGAAATGTAGCGAGGTGCTTAAAGTGGTTCTATGTTGGTAACTAGATACAAATGAGGCTATGTGGTTTGAAAAGAAATAAAGTGCAACAAGAAAGGAAAATGTGAGTAGTGTTCAAGGAGGGTGTAGTCCTTTTCCCAAATGTGTATCCTACCCTTCCCTAAACCTGCGTTACAAGCTTAAAAAGCCTTTATGGGATCTCCAACCGAATAGTTTTTAATATGTGATGAATTAAAATAAGGGCAAGCCTATGATATGATTGGACACTTGAAAGTCTTTGTGAGTGTGAGTGTCTTTGTAAATATGTCCCATGTTGTTGTCATTGTAAATATTTGTGAGTTGGGACTTTCTTTCTCTCTTGTGAGGGCACATGAATTAGGATTGAATGGTGAAATTGATATATTAAAAAAAAATGAACGAGTTGAGCATTTTTAGTAGACTAGTGTTGTTGAGTCACTTCTTGACGCTTTTTCTTGTCACTTGCTTATTTTTTAAACTTCCGTGCACTTCTTGAAGTTGTTTGTAAATGAGGGAGTTATTCAAGTAATATGCATACTTGAAACTAATTATTAGTACCAACCAAATCCATAAGTATAATGCTTAGTTGGAAAATGTGACTTGTGAATAAGAGAATTACAACTTGTGTTTGAAATAGTAGAACCTCATTGAGTTATTAGTTTTGATTTGCTTGAGGACAAGCAAAATATCTAAGTTGGGGGTGTTTATGAGTGGTGATTCTACCACTCATTTTGGCCTCTTTTCGTTAGATTTTGTATTGTTCAATGATAACTTGAGGTTGTTATTAGTGTGTAATTGCTCAATTTTCAGGGAAATGATGCCATGAAATTGTTGGTGTTGAATTGTAATGAACTTGAACAAAAAGTGGTGAAAAGTGCACAAAAAGCTTCAGTGATTCCGCATTTGCGGACTCTGGGCCGCTGGTGCAAGATCGCACCTACGAACGACTCAACGCACCTGCGAAGGAAGGCACAGATACACAAACTCGCACCTCCGATGCATTTCACGCACCTGCGGAACCGCAGGTGAGACCACTTATCCGCAACCTGTGGAAATTGGTCAAGCCATCCTGAACCGCGCCTGCGAGTGGATTTTTGCTCCTGCAGAACCGCACCTATGAAGATTCTTCCGCATGTGCGGTCAAAAGGCACCAGACCTGGGCAAATATGTAAAATCACATTTCTCATTCCCCACTCTCATATACTCGACCTAGCAGCCATTTTTGAGGATCTTTTGGCATATCTTTGGCATTGTAAAATACATTTTTGAGTAGAGAAGAAGAGAGAAAACATTTGTGGAAGCAAGGATTTGCACACACACTTGGGATTTGGAGATTTCAACCTTGTGGTTAAGTATTTCTTACCCATATGTTTTTGTTTCTTCATTTCCTTGATTTGTATTGAATATTTACTCGCTTCCATTGATCATTTTACTCGCTTTCTACGTTAGTTTACATTTTCGCATTTAGTTATAAACATTTTCAAAACCAAAATTTATTTGTTTGGCATTCCGCGATAAGTGATAATTCTCTTAACCTCCTAATTGCCTCCATATTGTTCTCTATGTGATTCGACCCCAACCTTGTTGGGTTATTATATTTGACAATAGACTTCTTACACTATTTTAAGGTGTAATTTGAGTGTATCAGTAGGAAGCAAGTCATACCCAGGGTTGACAAGATGAGCCATCTTCGAGCTGACTTCCAAAATGACGATAGTCCTCACAAGTGTCAAGCCTAGCACATGTGTCACTGCAAGATTATAAGGGGGAAAGACACCATCCAGCCAGACAGATACCATGCTGATTGTACCCCTTTCTATTCTGGTTGGTTGGCAGAAAATTGGGGTGGTTTGAGCGAGCCAGGATTAGTTCAGGGCCACAAGGTTATAGATAAAAAGGTCGAGGCACAAGTCAAAAACAACCAACTGCGCAAGAGGATCCGTGAGTGTGAGGATGAGCACCGCGAAATACATGAGTCTAACAAGAAACTGATCGAGGAATGGAAGGATATGGCTTTTAGCACCAACAAAAGGTTAAGATATTTGGAGCAAGGCATAAGGGAGCTGGAAAAAAATTTCTTAAAAGGATTGAAGACTGTCACAAGGCTGGAGGGACTGACTGAGGACATCTAGCCAGAGCATACATGTTGCTGGGGCTTGGCGAGATAGGGGAGTTGTACGAAGGAACCAAGAATGTCGAGTCTGGGGAAGGTCCTTCTATGATCAAGTAGATAGGAATGTCTTTCTTTTACTTTATCAATGTAATAAGGCCAATGGCCATTAGTGACCTTTATTTCCTGTTTATATAGTGTCGTTTTGAGGTTCGTCTATTTTCTTATCAATAAAAAGTGGCATTTAGCATCCTAAGTTCTCCAAATCAATTTGTCGCTAGGCCTACCTCGGGCACAAAAGAGGTCCCCAAATTAGGACACTCTTTACATTCCCGCACTATGTGTTTAAATACCGTAATACTTTTCATAACCCTCACTGACTTGGTTACTTTTGTTTTTGTTTTTGTTTTTTTTCCTTATTTACTTATTCCCCTCCCCAAAGGTTAGTTCGTGCACTCTGGCATCATCATCCTATCTTAAATGATACAGGGGCCCTCCATCCTCTCCTCATCTTAGTCCTCCCAAAGGCAAGAACAAAGGCAAAAATAAAATGGAAGATTCAGGCAACAGCAGAAATGAGAATGTGGTTGAACGGGTAGAGGCCACTAATGGCCAGGGTATTCGGCTTCAGAATCAAACAGTGTTGCATTTGGAACGGAAATTGTTGAAGTTTCAAGAAGAGCTTGATCAAGTTCGTAATCTAGAAAACCTATCATTCTCCCTCAACGTCCCAGACGTCAATATCCAAAATCATGCACCTCCTCAAAACATCCCAAAGCAGCAAAATCATCCCGCAGCAAAATCATCACAACACCCCACCAAAGAACCAAACTCTCCTAGCACACTACAATTCCTGCCATACTCCAAACCACACCCCACTGCTTATCTCAGAACCTCAAAACTCCACAAATGACCATTTCCACACTCATAACAATCCCATTTATGTGGATACCATGCCACACTCCACTCCCCCCATCACATACACACTTAGTCTGATGAAAAGGACCTGCTTATCAAGAACTTGACTGAAAAACTTAGGAAGCTGACCAATCATGTTCAAGGCATCGAAGGAATCAAGGGAGTCGAAGGGTTGAACTATGATGACCTTTGGAGCCCGATGTCGAACTACCCGAGGGATACAAACCTCCAAAGTTTGAAATGTTTGATGGTACGAGTGATCCAAGGGTCCACCTGAGAACTTATTGTGACAAGATGGTTGGAGTAGTGAAGGATGAATGGATCCGCATGAAGTTGTTCATGAAGAGCTTGAAAGAAGATGCATTGCCTTGGTAGATCAGCCAAGACCCCAAAAAATGGTTGAATTAGGTGAGCATGGCATTTGACTTTATGGACAGATTTAGATTCAACACAGAGAACGCACCATACGTGTTCTATATTCAGAATTTTGAAAAAGAAGCCCATAGAGACATTTTGCGAGCATGCCACTCGTTGGAGGTCCGAAGCTGCTAAGGTCAGACCTGCCTTAGAAGAGGAGCAGATGAACAAGTTCTTTGTCGGGCCCAAAACCCGCAGTACTATGAACGGTTGATGATGATTGAAAACCACAAGTTCTTCGACATTATCAAATTAGGTTAACGGATTGAAGAAGGTATCAAGAGCAGTATGGTTAAAAATTTTGAAGCCTTGCAAGCTACAAACAAGGCTTTGTAGTCTGGTGGTGTGTCAAAGAAAAGAGACGTGGGAGCCGTGATGGTTGCACAAAGAACCAAATCCCCACTCAAATACCAAACTTACCCAACACCTCCACTTACATATCAACCTACCCAAAATTACCAAGCACCCTCATACCAAGATCCACTACCAACTTATCAATCACCTCCGCCATCGACATATCAACCTACTTCACCCAGATACTCGTAACTGGTTCCTATCTACCATACTTAAAATTCCTAACCATATCATTACCAATCACCCCTACCCGTCAAAACATCCCTAGACCTCATCCTAATTTTGATCGCAGACCTCCAAAACAGTATACCGCCATTGCTGAACCCATCGACCAGCTGTCTGAGAAGCTCAAAGTTGTTGGTAATGTCACCCATATCCCTGCTGCAACCTCTGAGAATCCTTCTCAATGTGTCAACCCAAACAATTCATGTGCATACCACTCCGACATGAAGGGGCACACCATCGATGAGTGCTTCTCTTTGAAGGACAAGATACAATCCCTGATTGACAACAAGGTCATCGTGGCAAAGGCATCCGCTCCAAATGTCTGCAACAATCCTCTTCTGGACCATAAGGGTGGAGGCATCCACTTGATTGAAATATAACACAATTGGGACCCTGAGGGATCAATCGGGTTAATCGTACAAGGCGATGATCCAAAGAAACCTGCAGTCACTCTCAACCCGATCATAGTCTAGATTCAACCGTCTGAGGATGCTGAGGTAAATATGTTCATGCATCTTGAGTTTGAAGCAGTGTCGCCTGCAAAGGCACCAATATCGATTAAAGTTGAGTTCATGTCTCCAGTGAATGCACCTGCACCATTTGAGGTTGCATTCTTGCCACCCCAAGCTTCCATTCGAAGTGAGGGTAGTTGCGCCAATCACGGTGGTGATATCTACCACACCACCTTTCTATACATATGTTGTACCATGGGACTATACATCCGAGGCGTGAAAGAAAGGCATAGTCAAGGCTGAAGAGGTTGTTGTAGCGCAAGGTATGACAAGAACTGGTAGAGTCTACATCCATGAAAATTTGGCTGAATCCAGTAGGCAGGATTGCAATCGGCCTCCCATTATCGAGACAGGTTCGGACGACCTTTGGAGGAAAGTACAGTCCAAGGAGTATTCAGTCATCGACTAGTTGAACAAAACGTCAGCGCAAATATCCATCCTCTCTTTGCTGCAGAATTCTGAGACGCACAGAAATGATTTATTGAAGATGTTGAATGAACCCTATGTGACAAATAACATCACTAGTGGAGAAATGGATAATATGGTGGGCCAAGTGTTGGAAAGTCACAAGATCACTTTCCATGAGGACGAGCTGCCTCCTGAAGGGCTGGGCCATAACAAAGCACTGCACATAACTATGCAATGTGAAGATTATTTCATCACCAGAATCCTGATCGACGGGGGATCCAACCTTAACATTTGTCCATTGATAACGCTCAAGAAATTGGGTAAAGGGCTACATAAGATAAATAATGGAGTGATCAATGTGAAGGCCTTTGATGGATCTCAAAGGTCCACCATTGGTTAGATCAGCCTATGTCTGTTCGCGGTGAACTTCCAAGTGATAGATGTGCCAGCTTCCTACAATCTGTTATTGGGACGACCCTGGATCCATGCTGCTGGGGCCGTAGCATCAACGCTACATCAGGCAGTGAAGTTTTAGTGGAACCACCAAGAGGTGATTATTCATGGAGACTGTAGCAACCCTATTTACAGTCGCCAGACTATTCCGGTGATTGAAGGAAGAAAGAAGCTGGGTGGAGAAACTTACCACCACATTGAACGGGTCAACACTATCGACAAAGAAAAATGGTGGGATAGCAAAATCGTAAGTATGATGAATTGGCGAGGGTACAAGCTAGGTAAAGGGCTTGGCAAGAACCTTTAGGGGATCTCCAAACCTATCAAACTCAAGAAGCACGACACCACTTTCGGTTTGGGATATGAATACACTTGGGAAGAATTCAAAAACTGGTCGCCACCATGGCGCGGTCCTTATTACCATTTGGAGCAACCAATACCGCATCTGGAGCAGACCTTCCAACAGGTCGACATTATTTATGGATCTGACGAAGAAGAAACACTTGCAGCAATGAGGAACTTGTTTCTGGAAGACAGTGATATGGACTACTGTGTTATTCTCGAGGAGGAGGGGGAGAAAGGCCCTTCTATACAGGCTGTGAGCAGAGGGACGTACCTCAAGAATTGGACTGTTAGGACAACTAAAGCCCGACGAGCCTCGGGGTAGCAAGGCTAAAACAAGTATTACTCACTATTTTCTTTGCAAAATGATTCATTTTTGAATTTTAATTCCTGCAATAAGATCTTCAATGTTCAAAACAATCGTTCAGTTTATCAAAATCATTTTTGAATTTTCCTTATGAATCCATATTTATTGCTATCATTTTTCTCTCATTGCTTTACCTATACAGCATTAATATTACCTGTCTTAATGAACCGATGACTGTGACGTGTAACGAGACAACGCTGCAAACGAACGAAGATTCAGAAGAAGATGACATACCTGACGAGATTGTCAAAGAAGTTGAGAATTTTGAGAACAGACCTAAGTCCAACCTGGACGAGACTGAAAGCATCAACCTGGGAGATTCAGAAAACATCAAGAAGATACTAAGAAAGATGATATAAAGGCAAAAGTAGTGGCACGAGAAGTTACCATTTGTCGTATTGGGATATCGCACCACAGTTCGCACCTCAACAGGGGCAACTCCCTCTTTCCTAGTTTATGGTGATGAGACTGTTATTCCTGCCGAAGTTGAGATTCCATCTCTAAGAATTATACAAGAAGCTGAGCTCAGCGATGCAGAATGGGTAAACAGTCATTATGAGAAACTAGCCCTCATAGACGGAAAGAGAATGAATGCAGTCTGTCATGGTCAACTCTATCAAAACAAAATGTCCAGAGCCTTCAACAAGAAAGTCAAGCCTAGATAATTCACACCGGAGCAGCTGATGCTAAAGAAGATACATCAAGACGAATCCAAAGAGAAGTTCTCTCCCAACTGTCAGGGTCCGTATATGGTTCACCGAGTACTGACTGGAGGAGCACTTATACTCGCAGAGATGGACGGAGAAGTCTGGCCGAAGCCAATCAATTCAGATGCAGTCAAATGCTACTATGTGTAATCTTATGCTTTCTCAATGATGACGTAAATTGAACTACGCCTGACCTGATTCCCATTTAAGAGGGGATACGTAGGCAGCCCTATGTGTTCGGTCACAATTCAATAAAAATCTTATTTTTCCCTGCAATTGGAAACTGGGGCAGAATTTTGAGGAGGACCCTCAAAATTCCGAAGCAAGTTCAGCCGATCGCCACATGAGCAGCAGTCAGAGACGTCTACCCATCAAAACGGGGCAGAATTTTGAGGAGGACCCTCAAAACTCCGTAGCAGGAGAGGTTGCAATATCCCGAGTCGTTTCACGATCGTCGTTTCATCCCAAAATTACTTTTATAATTATACATTATGCTTTTACAAAATCATGCATGTTTGTTCTTGAAACAGATTTGTTTATCAATGCTACCCCAATAATACAGACAGTATGATCAGATCAAGCCGAACAAGTCAAGCAAAGTCAGCCAGGATACGAACTAACCTTCCCCTTACAAAACTCACGATTTTTCTTTGGATGCAGGCACTAAAATTGCAAAATCCCTAAATAAATTATCCGCCCAGGGGAAAATGTTGTCCAAAATAGTACTCTCAGAACTGCTGCACTTGCCGACATTCGCACATGCCTCAATGCTCCGTAGTCGTAACACTCGCGATAATCACAATGCCACAGTCTGCTATCAGCTAAGAAACTATATTTTCATATATTATTTTATTAATTGCATAAGGCTAACGTTCTGCCTTCCGAGACTAAGCATTTTCCCCATCTGCATTGCATAAGCCTACCTTTCGGCCTTCCGAGACTAAATGATGTCTCCGTGTGCATTGCATCTTTGCATAAGGCTACCATTCTGCCATCCAACTTGCATAAGGCTACCATTCTGCCTTCCGAGACTAGACGTTGTCTCCATCTGCATTGTGTCTTTGCATAAGGATACCATTCTGCCTTCCGAGGTTAAGGTCTTCTTGCATCTGCATTTTTTGCATAAGGCTACCCTTCTGCTTTCCACTTGCATAAGGCTACTTTCTGCCTTTCGAGGCTAAGCCCTGCCTCCAATTAACTTTTTCCTCGAACACTATCTCAAGCACTATATTTTCTTTTCCTTCGGGCTAAGGTCTATCCCTTTAATTTGCAAGACTAAGCTCTGACTTGTTAGCATCATACTATTGCATCTTCATAGGATGAAATATCGCCAACCTATCCAAAGGCGTCATCGTTCGGAGGCACCATCTTCATAGCCCGAGAACACCATGTCATGGCCTGAGGATCTCTTTTTATCATTCTGCATATCATTATTCAAAGGCGTCATCGTTCGGAGGCACCATCTTCATAGCCCGAGAACACCATGTCATGGCCTGAGGATCTCTTTTTATCATTCTGCATATCATTATTCAAAGGCGTCATCGTTCGGAGGCACCATCTTCATAGCCCGAGAACACCATGTCATGGCCTGAGGATCTCTTTTTATCATTCTGCATATCATTATTCAAAGGCGTCATCGTTCGGAGGCACCATCTTCATAGCCCGAGAACACCATGTCATGGCCTGAGGATCTTTTTTTATCATTTTGCATATCATCATTCAAAGGCTTCATGATTCAGAGGAACCATCCTCATGCCCCGAGAACATCATTTCATGTCCTGTGAATCCTGCATCAAGCAATTCATGGCCCAGGACATCATGGTCTAGAGACGTCATCCTTAACCGTCCAAAGACAGCATTCATGGTCCAATGGGAATTTGCATCATGTTTAAATTATGCACAATATATGCTCGTATTTTTTATTTGCAGGTCGTCCCAGCAATAGCGGCCCCGTTCCAATTCTCTTAACTATTCCGTAAGCCGCTTATTCACCCAACCCCATACATTGTGTCCGTTCTTGTAAAACTCCATCTGTATACTTCGCCGATTACTCATGAACTACATACGGCCTGATTCCTGTAAAGCCAGGGACATGTAGGCAACTCAAAAACCTGGGTGCGGCCTAAACCTCTTCATACCACTTCGCTTTGTAAAAATTGGCCATCGTGTCTTTACCCGACAACTCTTTCATCCTTCCCGGGTAAAGAGGGGCAGCTGTTGATACACAATGTTTCCTATATATTTTAAATATTCATAAATACCTTCAAAATAGCATATATATACATGCACAAGGTTTTTATAATTTTTTCCATAATTTTAAGGTTCTAAATTGATTTATTTTCTCCCCTTTCATTCATAAAATCCGCAATAGTTATTTCTAAAATTATTGTTATGATGATTTATTCATTCAACTTCTATACTTATACCAAAATGTAATTAATATAATTTTTATGAATTTTTTATAATTATATTTGATATTTTCAAGGTAAATTGCGTATAATTACAATGTTAGCCCGTTTAATGTATAATTATATTTTATGCGTGTAAAATTGGCCCTTATATTTTTATTCCCTATGTGCGCAATAGAAACCATGATTAGGACTCATATGTGCAAGATCATGCATTAGAGACCATGTTCCCTAGGTCTTACATTTACTGTTTTCAACATCTATTGGCATCTCATTTCGAAAGTCCTGTACTAAAATGTGCTAATAACCAGTACTTTACAATCATGCTCTACGATGCCATGTACACTTAGAGATCCTATTTAGGATAAAAAAACACTAATAAACATGTCATGTTTACATCTCCTTAACCATGTTTAAACAATGCCATATTTGTGCATTTAGAGATAATGTTCAGGTTTCTGATTCTGCATCATTCTGCATCTATATGCACTAGATACCATGTCCTTTACTTGCTTAAATACACCTACTGATGCATGAAAAGGAAAAAAAAACAACCTCACTCAGTTCTCTCAATCAACTGGTAATAATCTGGAGCTCTGAATACTTAGAACAGCATGATGTTAGGTATGACGACCTGAAATTGTCTCATAACTGCTACACACCTAGGCAAGCCTTAGGAAATCAGTTACAAGGAATAAAACTAGATTTATATTTGTTCTTATAATTTAGATACCATGCTTTAGAATCTGAATCAAAAGACTTTAACTTTGTTTGAGTCATGCTGCTTATTTGCCTTATCTGTGGAGGTACTTGAGCCTTTTCCTGTTTGTATGTTTATCCGCCTAAATTCCAGTCCTATAAGTTTCTTGTTTGTCGCTTAGGGTTTTTCCTTTAAACCTGAGGGTCTGCCTAGAACCTCCCTCCTAGGATAGAAGTCTGAAACTCATCCAAGGATTGATAGGAAGGGACGGGCAACATCATGCAATAGGGGTCAAGACCAACACTCGATTTTGTTACTTTCATGGGGTGGGAAAGGATAGAATATGGATATGATGACCGGTGCGCTAATACCACGTGTAGCTCCTCTTCGAGGAGTGATTACCGGGTATTGTATTGATGTGATCCACATTATTATAAACCTAGGATACCCTTTATATGGTTAGATCATAATCCTTTCAAAATCTAACCTTCTTTACTATTTTCAAACATATGTGTGCTTAAGACTTAAATCCCCTCTTATTTGATCCTTTATTTGTTTGTTTGTTAAGTCGTACAAATTCACAAAAGTTGTTTTGCCGGGAACCACACTTTTGGATCCTGAGGGGTGCCTAACACCTTCCCCTTAGGATAATTTCAAGCCCTTACCCTATCTCTGGTTAACAATGTAGTTGTAAATGAACCCCTTTGGTGTCCTAACGCACCTTTAAAATTGCTTAGGCGGAGACTCTCAAACAAAAACAAATCCCTTTCCCAAAAGGAAAGAATTGTCCCAACCAAATATCATAATCCTGATCTCTGCGAGGAAAGAGGGGGAGCGACATTTGGCAACCATCGCATCTTCGTACAAAGTCCTTTTTATCTTACTCCATATCAATCCAGTAATATTCGGCCCTGAGTATCTAACGAAACAAAGATTCTGCCCCTACTGGTTTTCGCATGTGCCTTCGTGGAATTCCCTCAAAACTTATTTGGTATCTCCAAATCCTAAACGTATGGAGAGTGGGCCGTCAAACGTTCTTCGGAACAGAGTCCCTTCAGATAGGCTGAACCTAGCCGCCTTCGTATGTAGAGCTCTCGATTCTTTAGGATCCGGAGGCAACTTCCCTGTCTTCAAATAGTCTATGTATTTATTTCTCTAATCCCAAGTTAAACTTGTTAAGTTAATATCTACATGGACTTTCTACACTACTGATTTTATGCGACATACAAATTTCCCTGAGCTGAATTCATCATCATCAACCGATGACCCCAAGTTAGCTAGAGCATCGGCCTCGCTATTCTAATCTCGGGGTACGTGTTGTACGGTCCATTCCTTGAATTGATGCAGCATTACATGCAATTTGTCTAAATACCTTTACATTTGTTCCTCCTTTACTTTGAACATTCCATTGACTTGATTTACCACAAGGAGAGAGTCACACTTGTCTTTGACCACCTCGGCCCCAAGGCCTTTAGCAAATTCGAGACCTGCAATCATAGCCTCATACTCGGCCTCATTATTAGTCAATTTCATAGTTCTTATAGACCACCTAACTACATTACCGGTAGGTGGATTCAACACGATACAGATTTCGGACACTTTTGCGTTCGAGGAATCATTCGTAAAAAGGGTCCAGACCCCTGAGAAAGTCCCCGAGGTTAACAACAATTCTTTTTCAACTTCAAGTATTAAGTTCGGCGTGAAGTCGGCCAAAATTTGTGATTTGATGGCAGTTGGGGTCGATATTAGATATCGTACCCGCTAATTTCTATGGCCTATTTGGCCATCCGGCATGAGAGCTCGGGCTTGTGCTTTATATTCCTTAGTGGGTAAGAAGTTACAACACATACGGGGTGGCATTGAAAATACAGATTTAACTTTCTGGAGGTGCTTGGCAGCGCGGGCGCCAATTTTTCCAAGTGAGGAAACCTTGTTTCGGCCTCGTCTAGAGTTTTACTAACATAATAGATAGGAAATTGCATACCTTCCTCATCCCGGACTAGGACTCCACTTACTGCTACCTCGGATACCGCCAAGTACATGTACAATTGCTTATCCATTTTTGGAGTATGGAGCAAGGGTGGACTTGAAAGGTACTGTTTAAGTTCTTCCAAAGATTTTTTGCTTTCTGGGGTCCAAGAAAAATTATTATTATTCTTCAATAACGATAATAACCGTTGTTTCTTATCGAAAGACCTCGATATGAACTGGCTCAGGGCGGCCATGCTCCGGGCTAGCTCTGAACGGCCTTGACAGATTCCACAATGATGATGTCTTCTATAGCTTTGATTTTATCGAGATTGTTCTTAATCCCTCAGTTGGACACCATGAATCCAAGTAACTTCCTAGATCCGACCCCGAATGTTCCTTTCTCCAGGTTCTTCAGTACGTCAAAGGTTTCCTGCAAGAGTTTCAAATGGTCCTCTGCTCGTAGGGACTTCACTAACATGTCGTCATATAAACTTCCATTGATTTTTTTATTTGTTCTTCAAACATCCTATTTACTAGGCGTTGATAAGTGGCACCAGCATTTTTTAGTCCAAATGACATTACGTTATAACAATAGGCCCCAAATTTAGTGGTAAAGTGTGATGACTCATCTCGCCATAGTCACACCTCAAATTGGGGTTGTGAAGCTGTCGAATACCATCATAATTACCCAACTAGGAGTGGGGATTGAATCCATAGGGAGCGTAGATGGTATTAGTGGTATATATTTGGACTAAGCGCGTAAAGTGTCTAAGTTGCACTTCCACAAACTTTGTTTGAATTTTACTTCTAAGATTATACTACGGTTTGCAAATGTAAAATATGAAACTAGAGAATAATGTTGTTGCTGTTGTTTAAATATGTAAAGGTCTAGGGCCTCACCTAGGTGTTTGCCTAAAGGGTTGTGGGCTTTATAGCGAGTTTCATTGGTCGGGGTGTATTATAGAAATCAACACGTAATTACACACTCAATACCTCTTTGTAAGAGATTGGTTTTTCCCAATTTGGATTTCTCAAGTCCAAATGGGTATTGCATAAAACATTTGATAAATGTTCAAGTTGAGTTTTACTATCTCTAGATTCAACCCTTTAATTGGGACTATCAATCTCTTGAATTCATCCTAATTTCTTGTAAGCCAAGTTTTCCTAGACTAAGTCTATTTTTCTCAAGTAGAGACTAAGTCAAATAGTCTTGAATCAATATTTGCGACAATTAATCTACAATTATAGCACGAACTAGGCTATATATTACACACCCAACCATAAACAAGTCCTAAATCCAACACCCATTAGGTTCTCACACTAGGGTTGGGTCACAACCCTAGCTAGAAATTTAGCTACTCATAGTGGGTGATGAAAGAAAATAAAGAAGAAAAGGTGATTAAACTCATATTGAATGATAAATAGATGAAAATCCAAAGTAAAATCAACAATATAAACTAAAGATACCTAAAAGAGTAAAGAAAAACGGCTACAAAAATTTCTGGTATTCAAAACTTAACCTAATTTCATCAAAAAAGACTATTTATACACAGCTAAAATTTCCGGACAAAATTGACCTTTCTGAGGTTCTGCGGCTGCACAATTTTGTGTGTGGTCCGCACTTTTATTCAGCTCTTTACAAGAGTTGGTTTTGCGGCCGCATCTCTTGAGTTCTACGGACCACACAATTCTAGGTGCGGCGACACATTTGATTTTTGCGGCCGCACAATTATAGTGTGGTCTGCAAATCCTGATTGACTTAAATTTCAACCTCTCTGAACCTTGACTTCTGCGGCCGCACAATTATTGTGCGGTCTGCACTTTACATTACAGGACTATTGATTTTTCTTCATGTTCTGCGGCAGTAGACAGAAGTCTGTGGTCCGCACTTGAGCCCTTTGCTTGATTTTTGTCCCTATTCAAAAGCACTCCTTATCGAGTTGATTTTCAACATAATGGCTCATTTTCCAATACTCCTCCAAGTAACCATATTTTATCTGTTTTCGGGAATACCTTTAAACATTTTTGAACTAATACGAAAGTCAAAGAGCTCAAATAAGTAGTCAAAATCCCCACTTATCAACTCCCCCAAACTTAAGTTTTTGCTTGTCCTCAAGCAAATAAGGTAATTCTCAACTCCACAAGAAAAGAGCTATTCCAGCTAATCTACGGTGAATCAAACACACATCAATTGGGACCAACAATTACCCACACACTCATGAATTATCAATAAGGAAAGTTTTGAAGTTTAAAGCACAAATAGCTCTAATGTGACACTTGAGCATCAAGAGTTGACTTTACTCATCTAGGAAGTTGACTCTTTCATGTAGGTCACTGTGAATCCCAAACTCCTCCTCCTCTACTCTTTGTTAGCTTATCTCACTTAAGAATGAAGCACCCAATTCAATGATTTGTGAAAAGTTCTCTCATCACTCTCAAAAGAATGTCACAAGTACGACTCTAAGTACCATATGATTGCCCCTCATGTAAATAACCACTAATGTAAGCTCACTCGGCTTGAAATCTCGTAGGAATTTTTCGAAATGTAATGAAGGCTTTAAGACTAAGGTAGGAAACGTTAGAATAGAACGGGTTCATCTTTCCTTAAGTACTCCATTTTCTCTTTTTTGCCCATATTTTGCCGACTTTTGAGGCATTTTATTTTTCTTTAGGGGAACTAGAGAGACTTGACATCACTCTTTCTTCGTCATGATATTCAGTTTCTCCTTCTTTGTTTTCTCCATGCCTTGCACTTTTGCTTTTCTTTGAATCCCTTCAACTCTTCAATTTATTAACCTTCTCTTTCTATATTTCTTTTGTTCTTTATTTATTTTCCTTCTGTCTTTCCTTTTCTTTATTTCTTTTCTCTTTTTTGTACCCTGATACAACTTTCAAACTCCTCGTCTCTCCCCCAAACTTATAATTTCGCCAATCGTTGCTCATGAGTGTTAAAGAAAGCTCCGGTGCCAAGAGAGGGTCATTACATAATGCGTAAAGTCTTGTAACATTGTTAGCAAACAAAGGCTTTAGGCTCAAAAGGGTTGACTAGGGATAGCATCATTGGTGGGCCATGGAAAATTCTAAAACGGGTCAAGGAGAGCCTACAATCACTTCTCAGGCCAAGCAAAACTTAGAATTTTTCCTGGAAACACATTCGGGGCAAGTTTTAGATCATTCACACGGGTACTTGGACTTGCAACAAAACATCTCACCTCTCACGCAGCTGGATTGTTAAAGAGGATAGAGTCGAGGACCCACAACAACCGTATTCAAGATTGAAAATCACTAATGGTTCAACTAAACCACTCGATGATTGTCTAAGTCAACACAAGAGTCACCAGGTCACTAACTAGAGTCATTTCTTTCCAAGAACTTGTTTTTAACCATAAGCGTGTACTTAAGTGTTTTGGTACCAAGTAAATCAAGCTTGAACCTTTTGATCATTATTACTACTGTTTTTACCTAAACATAAAAAACGGACTCAATCCCTTAGGGAGGTTGTCACGCCATCCATCGTTGGGAAGAGCCACCCAGTTCACCCAAAAACTGTAATGGTAAAAAAAGAGTTTCACATATGATAATTCTTGATGACTCAGCTGGCTACGTGGACAAGGAAAACATGACAGCTGAACATGATTCTATAAAAAAGTGTGAATCAAAGAGACACGACTCAATAAACCTATAGAGTAATCAGCTACAAGAAACTCAACCTGATTAAGACAAGGAAGAGACACGGTCAGAATGAATCCAGACAAAGCTACGGGCAGATTCAGAGACACTCAATTAATGACTCACGCGTTACACAACCTTCATGCAACAATTATGGTCATTCTATGTAACGTCCCATTAATGTAATAATTAGTCATTAATGAGCGATCATTGTAAGAGGTAGACGTTGTATTAAGAAATTCCCTATATAAATGAATAAAATATAACTTGTAAGGGCATCTGAACTACGAATACAATATATTTTACTTTTATGTGCATCATAGTATTTTCTATTTACTTACTCCTTTTTATTTATTATTATTTCCTGGATTATCAGAAACCCGTGTTCATCCTAAAAATAGCTTTGTTCATAGGATCTAATTCTTTGGTTAAACAAATTGGTTCCGTTACCGGGAACTCTGATAATCTTTGTTTGCTTTTCAAGCGATATCCTCTGAACTATGTCGAACTCCAACGACAACAACCAGCAGAAAAATGGAACCCCGGTTCCATCACCTTTAGGAATCCCACGTGGTTCAAGGAAACAATCCCCAGAAAGATCCAATAACAACAACGATAATAATGATAAAATGGTAGAACAAGATCGGGTGAACTAAATGGTTGCAGAGTATGTAGGCCAAGCTTTGCAGGAATTTGCAAGGGGACTACCAGCGGCATCACCTGCATCACTGACACCACCTCCCAATAAAACTATCACCCTGGAAAATCCTTAGTCTGGGTTGGTAAACTCAGCAAGGTATGACACTC
Organism: Nicotiana paniculata; assembly: GCA_005239505.1. Classification (NCBI taxonomy): domain Eukaryota; kingdom Viridiplantae; phylum Streptophyta; class Magnoliopsida; order Solanales; family Solanaceae; genus Nicotiana; species Nicotiana paniculata. The sequence continues at coordinate 5,985 of ML346612.1, read as the reverse complement.
CTAACGAATCTCTCGAAGCGAGACCAAGTATGACTAATAACTCTGAATTACAAAATTTACTACTAACCTCACAAAGTCCTGGAGTACCACCTGTTATCAAAGACATTGATGTTGATAGATATTCTCCACAACCTTGGAAACCAAGCGCAGTACCCTTGCCCAAGAAGTTTAAAATGTCTGACGTTCCTAAGTATGACGGAACAACTGACCCACACGACCACGTGACTGCTTTTACCACCGGAGTAAAGGGAAGCGACTTAAAAAACAAGATATTGAACCAGTCTTTGTCAAAACATTTGGAGAAACGCTTACCAAAGGAGCCCTAACATGATATTCTCTTCTCCCTAAAAATTCTATCGATTCTTTTGCTGAGCGTGCAGATTCTTTCATAAAAGCACACACCGGTGCGCAAAGAGTCAAGAAAAGAATGGAGGACATATTTAAAATAGAGCAAGGAGACACGGAACTACTCTGTTAATTTGTAGATAGGTTCCAACGAGAAAGAATGCAACTACCGAGGGTGCCTGATAATTGGGAAGCCATGGCATTTGCAAGTAATCTAAATGACAAAAGCTCAGAAGCCACGAGGAGACTCAACGAAAGCTTGAGAGAATTCCCAGCTACAACGTGGAACAATGCTTATAACAGGTACAGTACTATACTTCGAATAGAAGAAGATACCATTGCTCATTCGAAAGATGAAGATCATACCAGATCCAGAAGTTCCGAATCAGACAGGAGATCTACCAAAAATAGGTATGATCCTTACTTGGGATCATCGGGACGTGAAACTCGTCCTAGGTTCGAAAACACCAGGTCAGATTATAGACCACCAAGCAGAGATGCGGGATCGTCCTCATCTAGATCCAGAAAGGATCGAGATGAACGACCTAGAGGTAAATCACGAATTGGGGATCACACCTTTAATGTAAGTACCCCTGAACTTGTTTCAACATTATCAAATATGGGTGATAAGGTTCAGTGGCCCAAAGAAATGCGGTCAAACCTAACTAAAAGGAATCCATATTAATGGTGTGAATTCCATAATGATCATGGACTTAAGACTGCTATTGCAGTTTTACAAGGTGAAATAGAACAATTATTGAAACAGGGCTATTTAACAGAATTGTTTAGTGATAAAGGTAAATAGGCATACATGAAGAACAGGCAGGAGCCCCCGAAGCCTCCATCTCCAAAAATAATTGTCAACGTGATACATGGAGGAGAGGAAGTAAACGGAATAGTTTGCAAATTAGCCTAGAAGGTTACAGTTACACACGAAAAACGGGTTCGAGAAAATTCAAACGTTGATGATATAACCTTTGATGATGCAGATTTCGGCAAACTAATTCTCCCCCACAACGATGCTCTGGTAATATCCTTACTCATTCATGACACTTACACTAAAAGAGTGTTGATTGATCCAGGTAGTTCATTCAACATTATCTTGCTAAGAGTCGAGGAAGAAATGCTCTTGGGAAATAAGGTGATCCCAAAGGCACGAGCCATATCAGGGTTTGACAACTCTACAATGATAACCAAAGGAGAAATCGAACTTAGCACTTATGCCGAGGGATTAATTAAAAACACCAAATTCCAAGTCATTGATACTGACATGGCTTATAACGTAATCATGGGAAGGCTCTGGATTCACGACATGAAAGCAGTACCATCTACCTTGCATCAGGTAATAAAATTTCCTTCAGAATGGGGAATCAGACAGATTAGAGTAGATCAACAAATCTCTAGAAATATAAATTATGTGGTGCATAATAACAAAAAAGTAGAGACGGAAGAATCAAAAGATACGGAAATCTCCCAAGCAGATGTTACCGGCTAAACAAATACAGAAAAAGCCATTGACCAAATAGGTACGAAAGAAGTAAGTGTTCAAACAGATACGGAAGAAGATATTCACGAAAAGGTGAATCAAGTCACCACGGAAGATAAACTGGACCACACTGATGTAGATTCTAGATAGGACGTCATTCATGAACCGGAGGAAGAGGAGCACATCAAAACAACTACGGAAGAGCTCAAAGTTGTTCCATTGTTTGAACAAAAACCTGAATAGAAAGTGTATGTAGGCATGAGGCTGAACCCCGGTCGAAGAGGTAAGTTAATTGATTACTTAAAGGCTAACGCAGATTGCTTTGCGTGGTCCCACTCAGATATGATAGGTGTCCCACCAGAAGTGATGACTCATAAACTAAATGAAGATCCATCCTTCGTACCTTTTAAACAGAAGAAAAGAAAGCAAGGACCATGCAAGAACCAAGTGATTTACGAAGAGGTACAGAAACTCTTGAAAATTGGTTCGATACGAGAGGTAACGTACCCTAACTGGCTAGCTAACACCGTGGTAGTACCTAAAAATAATGGCAAATGGAGAGTATGCGTAGATTATACTGACTTAAATAAAGCATGCCCCAAAGATTCATTCCCATTACCACATATAGATCAAATGATTGATGTCACTGCAGGTCATGAATTGTTAAGCTTTCTAGATGCGTATTCTGGTTATAATCATATTAAAATGGATCCCTCAGAAGAGGAAAAAACCTCCTTTATTACAAACAGGGGTACTTATTGTTATAAAATTCATGTCTTTTGGCTTAAAAAACGTTGGAGTCACCTATCAAAGGCTAGTGACCAAGATGTTCTAGGAACATCTGGGAAAAATGATGGAAGTTTACATCGATGACATGTTGGTAAAATCAACACGGCTGGAAGACCATTTCCAGCACCTCTCTATTACCTGTGACATTTTACGCAGGTATAATATGAAGTTAAATCCAGAAAAATGTGCTTTTGGCGTAGAATCAGGTAAATTCTTGGGTTTCCTTGTATCAAACAGAGGAATAGAGGTAAATCCTGATCAAATTAAAGTTATAGAAGGAATAACTGATGTACTTATAAACAAAAAGAAGTTCAAAGACTAACGGAAAGAATTGCAGCCTTAGGAAGATTTATTTCCAAATCTTCCGAGAAAAGTTTTAAATTCTTTGCAGTTCTCAAAAAGCAAAATCGGTTCGAATGGACTGAAGAATGTCAACAGCCTCTCAAAGACCTAAAGGCTTATCTATCTGAACCTCCGTTTATGTTAAAGCCAAAGGATGGGGAGAGGGTGTACGTCTACCTTGCCGTCTCGAAAATTGTTGTATGTGCAGTATTGGTAAGGTAGGATAAAGGTAAACAATCTCCTATTTATTATGTAAGGAATACATTACTAGATGCTGAAACTAGATATCCATATCTAGAAAAGTTAGCCTTAGCTCTAACCATGGCATCTAGAAAATTAAGGCCATACTTTCAATGTCATCCAACCACAGTTGTGACCTCGTATCCATTAAGAAACATACTGCATAAACAATAACTATCAGGAAGATTAGCCAACTGGGCCATAGATATAAGTGAGCATGAAATAATATATCAACCTAGGACTGCAATCAAGTCTCAGATCTTAGCTGATTTTGTCGCTGACTTTTGTAATAACATTGTCCTTGAAGTGGAAAAAGAGTTACAACTCTTTAACGGTGCTAATACGGGTCTATGGACCCTATTTATCGATGGTTCTTCCAATATAAAAGGTGTCGGCTTAGGCATAGTCTTAATATCACCCACGGGTGAAAAGACACAACAGGCTATCAAATGTTATCTTATAACTAAGAATGAAGTAGAGTACAAAGCTATTATTGCAGGACTACAACTCGCACGAGAACTTTTAGTCGAGCAAATCCTAATCAAAAGCGACTCCTAACTGTTAGTAAATCAGATGCAGGGGACTTACATCGCTCAAGAGACTTGGATGCGACAATAACTGGAAAAGGAATGAGAGATCGTGAGACAATTTAAAACATGGAAGGTAATACAAATACCTAGAGAGGAAAATGCAGAAGCAGATGCATTAGCTAACCTCGGGGCAGTCACAGAAGTAACAAACAAAGACAATGCAATTGTCGTTCATCTATTACATTCAGCTATCGACTAGGACAGAAATGAGGTAACTTCCAACAATTTAACCTGGGATTGGAGAAACGGAATCTTAAATTTTTTGCAGAATGGTACTGTACCTGAAGACGAGAAAAATGCTCAAGCACGTTGCCGCAAATTTGCACGGTACTGCCTCATTTGTAACTCCTTATATCGCAAGATGTTCGGAGGGCCCCTAACAAAATGCCTCGTACCTAACCAAATGGAGTTCGTGATAAAAGAAGTCCACGAAGGACACTGTGGAAATCACCCAGGAGCGAGATCCTTGGTAAAATCCCTAATCAGAGCTAGGTACTATTTGCATAAGATGGAAGAAGAGGCTGAGAACTTCATATCCAAATGCGAAAGATGCCAAAGGTTTGCCAATAACATGCATCGACCAGCGGAATTATTGCATCCAATAATATCCTCATTGCCCTTCATGAAATGGTGTATGGACATGGTGGGACCTCTTCCCACAGCTAAAGGACAGGTGCAATTTTCGCTCGTGCTAACCGACTATTTTACAAAATGGGTAGAAGCAGAAGCGTTAAAACAGGTGCGAGAAAAGGAAGTTAAAAGCTTCTTATGGCGAAGCATAATATGCCACTTTGGGATACCAAAGGAGATTGTGTGTGATAATGGCCCACAATTCATATGCTTGCAAATCACAGAATTCTTCGAAAGCTGGAAAATCAAATGGATAACTTCAACGCCACACCACCTCGTGGCTAATGGTCAAGCTGAGTCAACGAATAAATTCATCATCAACAATCTAAAGAAGCGGCTATATAAAGCCAAAGGAAACTGACTTGATGAGTTACGAGCGGTACTATTGTATTGGTAAAAATGAGTTTCACACGTAAGCCAGCTTTTGACAACTCAGCCAGTCACGTGGACACAGGAAAATACGACAGCTGGATGTGATTCTTTGAAAAGGTATGGAACAAAGAGGCACGATTCAGTAAACCCTCGAGCTTATCAGCCACGGAAAACTCAACATCATCAAAATAGGGGAGAGGCACGGTTAGAATGAATCTAGACAAAGTTACGTGCAGATTCAAAGACCCATAATTGATTACTCGAACGTTATTTAACCGTACCCCAATTACTGTTATTCTTTGTAACGCCTCATTAATGTCAGAATTAGTCATTAATGAGCAACCATAGCAAGAGTCGTACGTTATAGGAATCTCCTATATAAGGGAGGGGAATACAGCTTGTAAAGGCATCTGATTCTTGAATATAATTGACTTCGCTTTTCTATATTGCGGCAATATTGTCTGTTATTCATTTTTCTCTATTTCCTTGATTATCAGTAACCCGTGTTTATCTTAAAAATAGCCTTAGTCAAAGGGTCTAATCCTTTGGTTAAACAAATTGGCTCCGTTCCAGTTCCATCACCTTGAGGAACCCCACGTGGTTCAAGGGAACAATCCCTAGAAAGATCCAATAACAACAATGGGGATAATGATCAAACTGTGGAACAAGATCGTGTAAAGAAAATGATTGTAGAGTATGTGAGCCAAGCTTTTCAAGAATTTGTGAGAGGATTACCGGCAGCATTACCTACACCGCCGATGCCACCCCCAATAACACCATCACCATGGAAAATACTCAACCTGGGTTGGCAAACTCAGGAAGAAGAGATACTCCTAATGAATCTCTAGAAACGAGACCATGTATATCTAATAATTCAGAATTACAAAATTTACTGCTAACCATGCAGAAACAGATGAAGGAGCAGAATGATCGCATCGAACAAATTCCTGGAGTTCCACCTATCATCAAAGGCATTGATGTTGATAGATATTTTCAACAACCTTGGAAGCGAAGTGCGGCACCGTTGCCTATACCTAAGAAGTTTAAAATTCCTGAAGTTCCCAAATATGATGGAACAACTCACCCACGTGACCATGTGACTGCTTTCACTACAGGGGTAAAAGGTAGCAACTTAACAAAACAAGAGATTGAATCAGTCCTTGTCAAAAAATTTGGGGAAACACTTACCAA
>ML346609.1:0-14251 GCA_005239505.1 Nicotiana paniculata | reverse complement strand
AACACATAAAATGCAAGGTATATAATGCTTAAAATCATGAATTCTAGCCACGCATCATGCAACTTGCTCCTGCAAATCTGGATGATTGAGCACCTTTGTCACCGCCCGAGTTACATGAATTATGGCTTGACCGGTTTAAACTGTATTAAAGAACACAGTACTCGGATAGGGGGCCATAAATCTCCTGAGGGTACGGGGACCTGGCTTTCGCTTCTAAGTTCCTTGACTGCCGACCAAATTGAGTGGTCGATCGGTTGGCTATCTGTCGATGAGGTTATCAATATGTCAGCGGAAGTGTGCTATATTTTATTAATGGGTTTGCGGAGCATTCAACCGTATGCCCCACAACGGGTCCTACGACAGTTGGGAAGACAACAGGGCATCCCACCCGATGGGGACCTAAGCCAACAAGCCATCGAGCTATGTCCTAGAGCCACATTTACGGAAGACAGGGTCCGCCAGATCTGGAACAAATGCAGATTTCTGGAGCCTCAGACTCGGGTAAGAAACCTATCCAGAGGAGAGCTAGAGCCGGCCTATGTTTCTTGGTGTGGAAGAAGAGGCGGAGAACACCTGGAGCCAGAGCGACTTGCGAAGAGACCTCACATACAGCATTTTACTGAGAAAACACAAGAACATTGGAGTTGGTTAGAAAAGGAAAATAATTACCAGGCTACCATAAGTAAACTTGAGGCCTAGATCAGGGAATTCAAATTTGAAAACACCTTGCAAACTGCTGCAGCCGAAAGGGAAAGAAACAGGTTGAACAAGGAAAACGAAGCCCTCCGAGCTCAAATCCAGAAAATGAGGAAAGCCATTGAAAACCCTGGGAGGAGCAGAGCTGACGAAAGGCTTATCACCTGTCTCAGGAAAAATATGTGTAGCTACGGTGATTACCTGGACAAAGTTGAAGAGAACTTGACCCAAGCTCAAGAAAAGTTGGCAAAGAATGCGGAAGAAAGAGCAGAATTCGTGAAAAAACTGAAGAGAAAGCATGACCGAGAAATTATGGGTTTGAAAGAAAGAATGGCCACCTTTGAAAACGAAATGGCCAAACAAGCAAAAAGATTTAAGACAGAGAGGGAACAGTGCTATGTCATGATGGCTCAGTTGGAAAAGGAGTTGCAACAATGGCAAGAGCAGAGTCACAAAGACGCCCAGACTTTAGGGGCGAGATCCCAGCAAATCGGGCACCTACTTCAGGAAAAAGGTATCATCAGGAAAAGGGTCCGAGAGATAGCTGACTACATCGTCACCAAATGCCAGGAATGCGAAGATATGACTCGGACCACCTTCTTCTCAGCGGTTATGATCTTCGTCAACAAGATAATGGACGACCTTTACCGCCTCCTACAAGACATAGCACGCAGTCCCGTGGCAAGGCCGAATGATTCCCCACCGACCCCTGGAGCAACGACAACACTGGTGTATTTTTGATGTTTTTCGAGTCTGTATCTCATTTTCTAGTTGTAGTCATGTCTGAGTCCACAATAGTTTTTATATTTTTAGAAAATATGTGTCGAGTCTGTTTTGTAAATTTTGAAATTCCAAAAGTGGGCTACAAGTTTTCTGTAATCAGAAGTGTTTTATTTAATGAATGGAAATTTTAGAATGAAACTTTTAGAAAAAATATGTATTTGTTTCCTTCGATTTTGTCCCATGAACTATGTGATGATCTGATTCACGCGGCGCCGTGATACGTAGGCAATCCACATAGGATTCGATCATAACCATAAGAAAAGAAATCGAGCGAGGAATAAAAGAGCGGAAACAATAACAGAAGAAGGGAAAGAATGATAAAAAGGGAAAAGCCGAGAAATAAAGCCGGGATAAAGTACACAACTGTCGGAAAAACATATAGAAAAGCGTTTAAATTGCTCAGGTGCATTGCATACCCCAAACGTGCGATTGCCTATGAGATAAATGTTTCAACCTAACATTTTGTTGGTTCGATCTTAAAGGTATTTTTAGGTGGTTGGTTTTGCGGTAACCTGACTTCCCATCCTTACTTCACTAGATCAAAAGGGAGCATAGAAATGACGTTTGAAAGTAACTTGCCAATCGTCAACTCTGTCGTGGAAGACCTAAATCCAGCCATCCCAACATCTGAGTCAGCAACAGCTGAAGAGAACAGGACTCTGCGTTGCCGCATGCTGGAAATGTGGGACGCATGGTCCAATCGTAGGGAACCACCCAGTACCATCCCGGGTTTCCCAGAGATAATTCCCAGGGCAGGCGGGACATCCAACATCCCCATAAGCTACCCAGCCACGCCGTTTGGATATCCAACTATGTCGGCTCACTTTGTCGGAAGGCCTTCTAAAGGCCATCATCACCATCGCAGATGTGGAAAGAAAGCCCAAGGAGGAACCCAAACCAGTCAAGGAGATGAAGAAGAGTAACCCCGTACCCCAGGTCACGGAGAAGGCTGAGGCTGAAACAAATAGGGGACCCTCTAAAGACGTCCCCCCAGGTCACGGGGAAGGCTGAGACTGAAACAAATAGGGGACCCTCTAAAGACGCTGTCCTTTACATCCCCAAGGCACCCAGGAAGGAACAAAGTGTGTAGAGCCCTCCCAGAAGGTTACAATTCAACAAGGCAATAATGAACAGCCTAAAAATGTACGTGCCGAAAGGGACGTATGTGGCACGGGGGCAAATAATTTCACCAAGGATGAATGAGCCCGTGGTTATTAGCCGCGCATCGCAAACTCCCATGAAAAATACTACTGCCGTCCCCTCGAATTACCATAGGACGGTGGTGACGTACAAAGGGAAAGAAATTACTGGGGAAACAGGCGATATAAACTCATCAGAGAAATACCTCGACCTGGAAGAACTGAACAAAAGCAAGCTGAAATGCTTTCCGCCTAAAAGGCCGATCAGTGCCGGAGAGGCAGAATAATTCTTCAAGAATATGAAAACCGCTGAATACGCCATAATTGAGGAGCTCAGAAAGTCCCCCACTCAGGTCTCACATCTATCCTTTCTAGTAAATTCAAACAAACATCAGAAAATCCTGATCAAAACCCTTAACAAAGCATACGTTCCGGCCAACACCACAGTTTAGCAAATGGAAAGAATGGCAGAACAATTTTTTGAAGTCAGCCGGATCTCATTTATCAAGAATGAATTGCCCCCAGAAGGGGATGCCCACAACAAAGCTCTCCACCTAACTGTTAAATGTGAAGGTTACTATGTGAAAATGTTCATGATGGGCGACAGATATAAGGTTGATATTTTCCCTCTATCGACCCTACAAAGAATGGAGATCGGGACTGAGAGAATTAGGCCCAACAATGTGTGCATCCGTGTATTCGATGGTATCAAGAGAGACACAATCGGGGAGATTGATTTGGTGTTGACAATCGGCCCTGTAGATTTTGAAGTGACATTCCAGGTCATGGATATGGATACTTCCTACAATTATCTCCTGGGAAGGCCTTGGATCCATGCAGCAGGGGCAGTGCCATCTACTCTCCACCAGATGGTTATGTTCGAATATGAGGACCAGGAAATCGTGGTCCATGGGGAAGACCAGTAATATATTTATAGGGACCCATCAACCCCATGCCTGGAAACAAGAGAGGGCAGCGAGCACATAGTCTACCAGGCTTTCGAGATTGTGGTTGCGGACCAGCATGAGGAAGGAACCCCGTGCCCTCAACCCTTCCTATCAAACGCATCAATTATGGTCGACAACGACATGATTAAACATGGGTAAACACCTTGAAAAGGGCTCGGGGTTTCCTTGCAAGGCATTAAAGAACCCGTCACTTTGCCTACCAATAAAAAGTTTTTGGCATAGAGTTTCAAGCTACTCCCGACGATGAACAATGGGCTGACCATCGTAAGAAAAATGGTTGGGTATTTCCTCAGCCGATCCCACACATCACCGCATCATTTGTCAAGCCAAAATACATGGATGAAGAGGAAGAGGCTTTCACGATCGAAGAAATAGAAGAAATATGCGGAGCAATGAGGGAGATGTTGTATGAGGCCCATATGGTCAAACCAGGAGAAGGCTCCAGCACTGCTGAAGTGCTGTATATGGGGCCTGATGCCAAGTTGCAAAACTGGAAGGCTACTCCATTCCCCGTAAGGCGGTAGTCCCGGTAGTTCAGCTTTTGCCATCCTTTTTACACTATGAGTTATTTCAGGGTGTAACTCAAGTGTTTTTAAATTCTTTCCTTTAAATTCCGATGTAAACCCTCATATGTTCAAATTCAATGAAATCAAATCAAAATTTCATCGTCTATTATTCTTTCTGATTTTTGTTTACTTTTCTTATTTTTCAGTCCTAATAATGCGGCTTTAAAAAACATGACATGCTTGCGGACTTCATGCTCTGATCTTAATACGCCGTCTAATCTCGAAATAATGAATCAAGAACTGAAATATGACGAAGAAGAGGCTTTTAGGGAAATAAATCAAGAATTGGAACAGTTCGAGAATAAGCCTAAGCCAAACTTAAACGAAACGGAACCCGTTAACTTGGGCCATGAAGAATAGATTCGAGAAACCACGATAAGCGTCCACACGGATGAAAAGACTAGAGACGCCTTGATTCAACTCCCATTTGAATTCAAAGACATGTTTGCTTTGTCCTACAACGACATGCCCGGACTAAGTATGGACTTGGTGGTACACAAATTGCCAACCTACCGCGGTCATCCACCTGTCCAACAAAAGCAGGGGAAATATAAAACAGACATGAGTGACAAGATCAAAAAATAGGTCGCTAAAAAACTAAACGCTGGAGTAATCCGAGTGGTCCAATACACCACCTGGCTGGCCAATGTGGTTCCGGTGCCTAAAAAGGTCCNCCGAGATCTGAATAAAGCAAGTCCCAAAGATAATTTTCCACTGCCAAACATACATATCCTAGTTGACAATTGTGCCAAACATGAGGTACAGTCTTTTGTCGATTGCTATGCCGGATATCACCAGGTGTTTATGGATTAAGAGGATGCAGAAAAGACAGCCTTCACTACACCCTGGGGAACATACTGTTACCGGGTCATGCCATTTGGTTTAAAGAACGCTAGGGCAACTTATATGAGGCCCATGACCTCCATATTCCATGAAATGATGCATCAGGAGATTGAGGTGTACGTGGATGATGTGATCATTATGTCCAGAACCCAAAGTGACCATGTGCAGCATTTGAGGAAATTATTCGAACGCCTGCACAAATATGATTTGAAATTAAACCCATCTATATGCGCTTTCAGAGTTCCATCCGAAAAATTACTGGGATTTATAGTCAGTCGACGAGGCATTGAGCTGGACCCGACAAAGATAAAATCAGTTCGGCATGTCCCACCCCCAAGAACCAAGAAGGAAGTCATGAGTCTGTTGGGTAGGTTGAATTACATCAGCAGGTTCATCGCTCAGTTGAACTCCACATGCGAGCCTATATTCAAGCTGTTGAAAAAAGATGCAGCCGTCAAATGGACAGACGAGTGCCAGGATTCTTTCGACAAGATCAAAGAATATCTGTCAAATCCTCCAGTGTTAGTCCCACCAGAACCGGGGAGACCTCTGTTCCTATACCTGACGATGCTAGAAAATTCCTTTGGGTGTGTTGTCGAGCAACACGATGCAACCGGGAAGAAAGATCAGGCCATTTATTACTTAAGCAAGAAGTTCACAAGCTACAGGCCAATTATTATCAGTTAGAAAGGACTTGCTACGCTCTAACTTGGGTTGCTCAGAAGCTCCGACATTATTTATTGGCTTATACCACCTACCTCATCACGAGGCTGGATCCTTTGAAGTACATATTCCAAAAGCCAATGCCCACAGGGGATTAGCGAAATGGCAAATCTTGCTCACAGAATTCGATATTCTCTATGTCACTCGCACAGCTATGAAAGCTCAAGCATTGGCCGATCATCTAGCTGAAAATCCGGGTTGATGATGAATACCTACCCTTGAGCACTTATTTTCCGGATGAAGAAATCAACTCCGTCAAAGTAATCTCGGAAGGCGCTGACACCTGGAAAATGTTCTTCGACGGAGCAGCCAATGCGAAAGGTACTGGGATAGGGGCGATCTTGATTTCACCCACAGTACAACACTACACTGACACGGCCCGCCTCCGTTTCTTCTGCACAAACAATACTGCTGAATATGAAGCTTGTATAATAGTCATGAACATGGCCATTGACATGGATGTAGAAGAGTTGTTGATCATGGGGGACTCCGATTTGATCATTAAGAAGGCTCAAGGAGAGTGGGAAACTAAAGATGTTAAACTCCTTCCCTACAGACATCATGTGGAGAATTTTAGTAAGCGACTCAAAGCCGTCGAGTTCAGATATATTCCTCGGTGCCACAATGACTTAGCCGATGCGCTGGCCACCCTAGCTGCAATGTTGCCCTATCCGAGTAATGTTCGCATAGACCCATTAGAGATCCAAATCAAGGAAAGACATGGTTATTGCAACACGGTCGAAGTAGAACCCGATGTACAACCATGGTATCATGATATTAAAAGATTTTTGAAGACAAGAGAATATCCCGAGCAGGCCAACAGAGACCAAAAGAGAACCATCCGAAGGCTCGCCAACAGTTTCTTCCTAAGTGGGGAAGTACTGTATAAATGACTCCCAATCTAAATCTGTTAAGATGTGTAAACGCCAAAGAAGCCGAAAGGATCATGAGCGAGGTCTATTCAGGAGTATGTGTTCCCCACATGAATGGGTACGTCCTCGCAAAGAAAATCTTGCGGGCTGGATATTATTGGATGACCATGGAGAAAGATTGTTTCGGTTTCGTCCGGAAGTGCCATAAGTTTCAAATATATGGAAACTTAATCCATGCACCACCATCAGAACTGCATCCTATGTCGGCACCTTGGCCGTTTGTTTCCTGGGGAATGGATGTCATTGGGCCAATCAAACCAAGGGCCTCAAACGGGCACATATTCATTTTAGTTGCTATTGACTATTTCACGAAATGGGTCGAGGCCATCACATTCAAAGTTGTCACTAAGAAAGTGGTGGATTTCGTGCATGCTAATATCATCTGTCATTTTGGTATCCCAAAAACTATCATTACCGACAATGCCACAAATCTAAACAATAACTTGATGAGGGAGGTATCTGAATAGTTCCAGATAACACACTGCAACTCGACCCCTTATCGGCCCAAAGCCAATGTCGCCGTTGAAGAAGCAAACAAAAACATCAAGAAAATTCTTAGGAAAATGATTCAAACATCCAGGCAATGGCATGAAAAGCTGCCTTTTGAATTGTTGGGATATCGCACGACCGTGCGCACATCGGTTGGAGTTACCCCTTACCTATTGGTTTACGGCACTGAAGCCGTAATACCCGCAGAATTCGAAATTCCTTCCCTTCGGATTATTGTCGAAGTAGAAATTGAGGACAATGAGTGGTTCAAGACCCGACTGGAGCAATTAACTTTGATTGATGAGAAAATAATGGCCGCAGTGCACCACTGATAATTATACCAGCAAAGAATGGCCCGCGCTTACAACAAGAAAGTGCGACCTAAGAACTTCGAATTAGGGCAACTCGTTTTAAGACGTATCCTCCTGCACCACGTAGAAGCAAAAGGAAAATTTGCCCCAAACCGGAAAGGTCCATACATCATAAGGAAATTACTACCAAAAGGAGCGTTATACTTGGGGGACATCGAAGGAAATGACCCCGAAACGGCCGTCAATGCAGATGCCGTCAAAAGGTACTATGTTTGATCCTCTATATATTTTCAAATGTATCCGGCTAGGATGACGAAGGCTTTCATTCTTGCTACCCAAACNTTGGGATGACGAAGGCTTTCATTCTCGCTACCCAAACAACATTAACCCTTTTGCAAACCCTTTGATCCGGTTACCCTTATTTTATTACCCTATTTGGAACCCGAAAGTGTTATTAGAGAAAAACAAATGTTGAACAAAAAAAAAAAAAAAAAGTTTCCTGAACTACGTTCGACTTGATTCCGAAAGGATACGTAGGCAACCTCTCCCTAGGGTTCAGTCACGCCAAAATAAAAATCCTCATTTCTCTGAAGAGGTTCCAAAGTTGTAATTCAATACAAATTCTTCTCACCAAAACCCTGTTCAAGTCCTTCCATCAATTAGTAAACATGCTTAAAGTTAGAGGATACATTGTCGGATCTGGTGCAAGCAAATGAGAGAAACAAAATGAGAGAGTCTTATCGGTGAAAACCCACACGGGCACCGTGAGGCGACGGTAAGCAGAGAAATAAAAAATGAGAGAGTCTTGTTAGTGAAAACTCGCAAAGAGCACTACAAGGCGATGGTGAGAAGAGAAATGAGAGAGGTTAGTTGGTGAAAACCCGCAAAGGGCGCCACTGATAGAAAAGGATAATGGGTCACTAACATGGACACATTCGAGGGCAAGGTTTCTCAATCTCGAGGTAATAGTTGTGATAAATTTCTGAGAGTCGGACGATTTACACGGATCAGGCATGTCATGTTCATTGAAGTCCGCATGCACTCCAGATAAGTCCTTCTTTCCTTTCCCCGAAAGGGACACCTCTTGTTTAAATTCGTTATCCATTCTGTCGTTTATTTTTCTTTTTAATCCCTTTCGGTCTAACTCTGTCCCGAAACTAAGGCAAAGAAAATATGGCAAGACTGATTTACAGGGCTCTCATTTGACGCGGGTCAATATGCAAAAGGCACCCAGCCTCGTTAGGGGCATCGAGTCGATCCCGACTGACCACAATGGCCGATGATTCAAACTCAAAACCTTGAAAGGAGAAAATCAAATTGAAGTGCCTATAAAGGCGAATGAAATTGAAAGGTTGAACCCCACTTGGCTAACCATCTTGGCAAGGTTTGAAAAGCCGAAGTATTCCAATTGACCTAAAGTTACAGTTGGAAGAAAAGTCAGAAGTGAAAGGCCAATAAAGGCGAAATAAAGTTGGAAAGGTTAAGTCCCACACGACTAACCGTCGCAGCAGAATTCGAGGAGGCCAAAACTCCCCCGATACTCTTGAAATCCAAAAGAAAAGCAAGTGAAAAGCCTACAAAGGCAAAAAATAAAATGTTGGGTCCCACGTGACCGATCGCCATGGTAAAATCTAGGAAGCCAAGGTCCTCGGGATTAGAGATGAAACCCAATCCCCAGCAAGCAAGTGATTGGGATCTTCATCAAAAGAACTGAGATCAAACAGTTGAAAATCAAGGCCGCAAAACCAACCACCGTTCCAAACTAACAAGGTGCAATCAAAATGCAACATGCAAAAGAAGGTGCAATCAAAATGAATGGCGTGAAAGCTAGAAGGAGCTTTGCAACATTGACTCCAAAGAAAGGGATGTTTCCTCAACAAAAAAAAATAATAATAAAAAATAAAAAATAAAGAAGAAGAGATGAAGAATTGAAGTTGAAAATAACTCAAAGTAGTATGGGGCCTCCAATCACCAATTACACATTTTCCCGACATGGGTGTACGCGCTCCCGTAGTCGATGCCAATCAAGGGTATACACTCCCTGGTTGATGATTTCTTTTCCAATCAAGGGTATACACTCCCTGGTTGATGGTTTCATTTCCAATCAGGCGTATACACTCCCTGGTTGATGCTTTCTTTTCCAATCAAGGGTATACACTCCCTGGTTGATGCTTTCTTTTCCAATCAAGGGTATAGACTCCCTATTTGATGCTTTCTTTTCCAATCAAGGGTATACACTCCCTGGTTGATTTTCTTTTCCCTACGCAGGGTATACACTCCCGTAGTCGATGCCAATCAAGGGTATACACTCCTTGGTTGATGCTTTCTTTTCCAATCAAGGGTATACACTCCCTGGTTGATGTTTTCTTTTCCAATCAAGTGTATACACTCCCTGGTTGATGCTTTATTTTCCAATCAAGGGTATACAGTCCCTGGTTGATGTTTTCTTAACCAATCAAGGGTATACACTCCCTAATTGATGCTTTCTTTTTCCAATTAAGGGTATACATTCCCTTATTGATGCTTTTTTTATTCAATTAAGGGTATACATTCCCTAGTTGATGCTTTCTTTTCTAATTAAGGGTATACATTCCCTAATTGATTTCCTTTCCAACATAGGGTATACAATCACTCGTTAATTTTATTTTTCAACATAGGGTCTCCAACCCCTAGTTGATCTTTCTTTGAGATATAGGGTATCCACTCCCTAGTCTACAGTAACTCCGGGTGCACCAGTCTCGGCTTTTCATTGCTTTCAATAATAAAGTAACATAGAGTTTGTTACAATAACTCACGAAATTTTCCTAGTGAAAACTGGGGCAGAAAATTTTGTTCGTTTGTTTTGATTTTTGTGCAGATTACGTTTCTAGGACATTGGAACTCGAGACGACCAAAAGAAGAAGTTACAATCCAAAAAATAACGAAAAACAAAAAGCGGAAAGAGAAGATTGAATCCAAAAGTGCACAAACGGGGAAGATGTGGACTATTTAGGACGAGATTGAAGTCATCCGTCTAGTATATCCTGCTTTGAGGAACAGCAAGACAAAACCAGCACCTGCGACTAACAAGCATCAGAACCCAGGTCTAAGTCAGCAAAAGATCAAGACTCAAGACCAAGTCTTAGATAGGAATCTTGTAATTTAGCAACTGATAGGTTTTAGTTAGTCCTTCGTTTTGTACTTGGGTGTAATAAGGAGATCAGCAGGAGTAACAGCAGAAACCGCAGTGAAACCACACTTACTCCGTAGTCCCAGCTACCAAAACCTCCAGAACTACACTGACCTGATTCCTTTATAGCCAAGGATATGTAGGCAACCATTGAAGCAAGGTTCGGTCAAACTTTTCAAAAACGCTTAACTTAGAGTATTTGAACAAGTAAAAGTTGTTCATAACTGCTCACTTTATCTTTGCCCGAAAACTCTTCGTGTTTCCGAGCAAAGAGGGGTAGCTGTAAGCACGTGATTTTTACTCACCATATCATCCTATAAAAATCTCGATAAATAAATTAATTTACGAATTTTTGTTGAATTTTAGTAAATTAATTGTGAACTGTTTGCCTTTGCGTAGTCATAATTTATTATTTTTATTGCATCAAGAAACTATGAATTTATTATTTGTAATTAATTGATTAAATAACAAGCGAATAATGATTATTTGATGTAATATGGTTTTGACAACTAATTACTAAAATTAATCATTTCTACCCAATAAATCACTGATTTTAATTAAGAGTATAAAATTAATGGTTTTACTCCTAATCTATCTATGATTAAATGAAATAAATTTTAGAACTATTTATTACTTTTTTAATTAGGTTTGGTTTTAATTAAATTGAGATTAGTTAATTATAGGGTTAATTAGGGTGTTAATTAATTATAGGATGATAATTAGATTTAATTTGTTATAAGAGTGTTAATTAGGACCTGGGGTTGATTTTGCCCAGGCCCAAAATAATTAGCCCCTGCAAGCACCCAAACGACCCAGCTCAATACACCTCCTACCCGGTCCGTCCCCAATACCCAAAACAACTCCGTTCAATTAAATCGAAAGATCTCAACCGCTGATCTTTCCAGATCTAACGGTTGATAACTCATTATCCATTAACTATATATATGTCCAAACACTCACCACCCCCCTCATTTCCATCAAATTCTAACCCCCACAAAACCCTAGCCACCTCCCCTCCCCTTCGTCTCTCTCTCTTCTGCCTCGACCAAACCCTAGCCGCCCTAGGTTTCCGCTAACGGAACTCGCCTAACAGTGGCGGACCATCTCCAAACTACCCCAACCTTTCACCCTACAACCCTCTCCTCACCCTTAACCCCATCCCACCATCAGTTTCCCCAAAATCCCACCCAAAATCACCCGATATCAGATCTAAGAATCTGAAAAACCTAAAATGCTACAACGGTCGACTTCGAACGATTCAACGGTTCGTACCTACATGAGTCAGTTGCTCTTGATAAGAGCAATTGATTCATGTGGGTTTGACTCGTTTTCAAACCCTCCGGAGTCCGGCCAAGGTCCGGCTATTTCATTTTTTGCCGGCCAAACCTTTCTTTTACAGGTGCCCCCCCTCCTTTCTATATGTTTCGTGTTTTTTTTAAGCATGAATAGGCGTAGTTTAGTCAGTTTTTTTTTCTTCTTTGTGTCACTGTTTACTTCTGACTTTATCACTGTTTTGATTACTTTCTTTTACTTGTTCATGGTTGATTAGTTCGAAGCCCCAAAATATATTTTAAAACGTGTTCTTAGTTTAGACTTGGTTCACACATGCATGCTTAGGTTAATTGAACCCTGTTTGGATATTGGAATGATATAGTTCAGGTTTTGATGATTCATGAGTTTTTCATGTGCTTGCATCAGTTGATTGACCATGTTTAGCTTTTCTTTGTATATTATGCTCAGTTGTTCGACCCCCTAACCTGTTTTCTGATTTTTAGTTTATTGTTGAATTGATTTCTCCTCAACTCATCTTTGATTTAGTAGTTTGATTAGTTAACTATTAATTAGTTTGATTAGGTATACACTTGAAACTAAGATAAATAACAGTATAATTGGAAACTAACTCTAAGGACCTAAACTAACTAACCTAGAACCTGAAAGTAGCTCACCTAAAATCAAAGATTGATTAGTGAGTTAATCATCTCAATTAGTCAATATTTAATATGCTAATTACATACTAAGCTAAGAGTTAGTTAATTGCAGCCTTCACTAATGGTTAATTAAGTTGATCACTCAATTAGGTTGATTAAGTATAATGACTCAAATCGAGTTAATCGCAATTAGGTTTAAATCTAAAATAATTCACCAAAGCTTAAAGAATCAAGATTAGTTTTAATTAAGCCAAGTAAACTAGCATCAAGCCAATAATACTTATCAGTCCTAGTTAATTAAGGAACTTGACTAGGTTTAGGTAACTAGAGTTAAATAATAACCCAAGTGAGTTTAACCTTGATTATCCAATGGTAAATTCAGGGACTCCAGGGGGTACATTAGGTAACTCAGTTTAGGAAATCAGATTTTTAAGGTTAAAAGGGTCTTTTAATAGATAGGAAGGTTCTACAATAGGGGCAGCTGTCCGAAGGATAAGGTTGAAACCTGCCCTATGTACTATTTAGTACTATTTTTCAGCTTTTGGATAGGGAATATCCCAAAGAATATCCCATTCCCAAAAATCCTATAAATAGACCCTCTTTGTACAGATTCTACAGTTTTTTTAGACACTCTCAGAGCTGCTGAAATACAGAATACTTCTCATTCAAAAACAAAAAGTTTCAAAAAAAAAAATTTATTATTAAAAAAGAAACATTCTGATTTCTTTTGAAAACAAGTTTACAAATAGAGGAATTGGTTCTCAGTTCCTTTGGGGGTTTTCTGTTTTGGAGTCTGATTGCTGGGAGTCCTAAGCATTTCTACTCAAGATTTCTGGGTTTGTTATTGCTGAGTACTGGTTTTTCCTCTGGTTTTCTGCTTGCTGTTGCTGAAATTCTCCTTTTGATTACTACCTACACTTGACCTTTATTTGGTCAAGTTCTGCTGTTTTACTCTTAAAAAGGTATGTATTAACTCATCTGTTCTCAATGAAATGCTGGACTGGAATCTTCTTCTTCTACTCACTGCTTAAATTAGTTGTACTTGATAAACGAGGTTGTTTCTTCTGCTTTATGTAAATGTGACTGTATAGATACTTATTGGCATGATGATGATTCTGTGAGTGTGATAGGTACTGTTTTGCTATTGATATTTCCTTGCTGGAGTATTTTGTTTATTTCAGGCTAAAGGTATATAAATGTAGTTGATAATCGTAGTTCCACCTTCTAGAAAGACTGCACTATGGTGTAGAATCTGACCTTCTCTATGGTCGGGTTCTCTCTATAAATGTGCAGAAAATATGATTTCAATTGAGTCTCTTTGGCCAATAAAGAGATTCAACAAGCAAGTCTCCGGGTAGGTTAGTATTAGCACTAGAGTAGATGATTTTGACCTTCCAATGGTCAAATTCACCCCACAATAGTGCATAAACAGTAGCTTGTCCCTGAAGTCACCTCTGCTAGGGCATAAAATAAGTAGTCAAAAGGCCTCCTAGAGTAAGGAATCTGAATCTCTTAAAATGATCAGATTCCGTCTCTATAAAAGCCTAAATAGTCAAAATTATAGTATAATTGTCAAGAGGAACAAAAGATGAGATCTATGGAGCTGAATCTGACTCTTTTTATGGCAAGATTTAGTCCACTAAAGGTCTGAATATGCTTTGTTCTTCTAAGAGAGTCATTAAGGATTGAATCTAACCTCCTTCA